>JBBGZY010002261.1:25000-324916 GCA_037952925.1 Lithobates clamitans | reverse complement strand
CACTGATACCAATGATGGGACACTATTCCTCCCACTGACACCAATGATGGGGCACTATTCCTCCCACTGATACCAATGATGGGGCACTATTCCTCCCACTGATACCAATGATGGGGCACTATTCCTCCCACTGATACCAATGATGGGACACTATTCCTCCCACTGATACCAATGATGGGGCACTATTCCTCCCACTGATACCAATGATGGGGCACTATTCCTCCCACTGACACCAATGATGGGACACTATTCCACCCACTGACACCAATGATGGGGCACTATTCCTCCCACTGATACCAATGATGGGACACTATTCCTCCCACTGACACCAATGATGGGACACTATTGATCTTTTATTAAAAGAATCAAGCAACCAATTTTATACAAAAGTAAAAAACAAAACCATAGTACAAAACTTCAACAGAAATCCAAGGAATACACATCCATGTTCAGAATATATACAATATATACATAATCCACTACCAAAACTATTTACATAAAGCAGCAGAGAGGGCCTAAGAGGCACAACCCATCACCTATGTACGCAGCCATTTATCAAAAATTAATCCAAAAAATAATAATCTAGGGGGATAAGAGACAGACAGCCACACCCGGGAAAGAGACTCCTGGCAGTCAGGGGGGCTTGAAACCCCTCCACGCCTTCAACCAAGCCCCCTGACTCCGCTTGTCTCTCTCAAGTACCCGAATCTTCTCCACCTCATGCAGAATGTCATACACCACCACCTGAACAGGAAGGATTTTACGCCGAATGCTGACCTGACACCGTGCGTTCCAAGTGAAATAACGGACTATTAGGCTAACTAGAAAAAGTGTATCTAAACAAAAAACCCCACCAGTATTGAATGCTCCGTACACCCACTCAGCATAACCCAGCCTGGAGAGGAAAGGGACACCGAGGGCCCGCCCCACCTGTTTGTACACCTCTATGTTAAAAGGGCAATGAAGCAGAAAATGGTCCATAGTCTCCTCCTCACCTGCACACTCCTCCCGAGGACAGCTACGATCCACCCCACTGCGGAATTTCAAATTGCCCCTAACATAGAGCCTCCCATGGAAGCACAACCAGGCCAGATCCCTGAATTTAGGGGGTACTCTGTCCAAATTAATAAGTCTTAACCCTGCCCTCAAAACTGGGCCTGGGCAATCCCTTAAGGCCAGTGGGTCATGAAAGACTTCGCTCAAGACTCGACTCATAAGGACTTTCCTCGGAACCGATCTGAGATCTTCAGCCGACAATCGCCACTGCCGTAATAACTTCAGGCACGGAGCGACATAGGCTGGTAGCTGACCACGATGACCCCTGAGATTCTTCACTTGGCCACCTTCTTCCCAAAGTCGCAGAAAAGGCCTAAACCAAGATCTAAAAATGCCTGCCCATCCAGGAGGTTCCACTGCAAGCATATTACCAATATTAAACTTGAGAAAAAGCAGTGAAAAGAAAAGAACTGGGTTGACCATACCTAAGCCACCCTCCCTCCTGGATAGATAGGTGACATTCCTCTTGATGGGGTTCAGTCTGTTCCCCCACAACATCTGGAAGAACACACTACTGACCCTAGCATAGAGAGACACTGGCAAGATGCAGACAAAGCTGACATACAAAAAGATCGGAATCAGGTAAGTCTTAATCAGATCAACCCTTTCCCTCATAGATAACTTCCATTTCTTCCAGCTGACCACCTTAGTATTGGCAATTTCCAGTCTGCCTTCCCAGTTTTTGAGGCCATAATCGCCGGGTCCAAATTCAATGCCTAGAATCTTAATTCTTTCCTGGGGCACTGGAAAGGTGTCCGGGAGATCAAAACCCTCACCTTCCTTTCCCATCCAGAAGACTTCACTCTTTTCCTGATTGATCTTGGAGCCTGATGCTTCAGAATACCGTGATGTCAGAGAGACCACCTCCTCTGCTTCATCCGCCCCGGTGACAATCACTGACACATCGTCCGCATAGGCAACAACCCTCAAAGGCGGCTCACCCGGGAGACCCACTGGTACCCCACACAACATGCCGCTCTCTAGCCTCCTGATGAAAGGGTCGATTGCAAACACATAGAGCAGGGGACTCAGGGGACAACCCTGGCGCACCCCGGAGCCAACCTCAAAGGACTGCCCAACCCAACCATTAACAAGAGGAAAGCTTTCTGCCCCCTTATACAAGACTTTTAACCAATCGACAAAACCACCCGGCAGACCGTACTTACTAAGGAGCAACCACAGGTACTCATGGTTGACACGATCAAAAGCCTTTGCCTGATCTAATGTCAGCAAATACTTTCCCCAGCCTGCAGCCCTGCACCGCTCCAAGGCCTCCCGGACAGCTAAAACCGCTGTGAAGGTGCACCTACCCTGGACCGAACAGTGCTGATGGCGAGAAAGCAAAGACTCTGCTACTGACGATAGGCGCCAGAAAAATATCTTTGCCAGTATCTTTCTATCGACATTAAGAAGGCTGATGGGGCGCCAATTCTCAATCATCGAAGGATCTTTACCCTTTGAAAGAAGAATCACAGCCGAGTGCCTCATGGAAGGGGGAAGTACCCCCTCAGCAAGGCAACTGTTAAAAACCTCTACCAAATGTGGGGCCAGAATAGACTTAAAGGCTTTGTAAAACTCAGCCGTCAAGCCATCCGGTCCAGGTGACTTTTTGATGGCAAGTTGTTCAATTGCCCTCATCACCTCTTCAACTGTGATCTCCTCTGTCAAATTCATCAATGGGACATCTTCATCATTTAGACCTGGAGTAGAGTCCAAAAAGCCTTCCATCTTGTCACGGTCAAGCTCTTTCCTCCCAAGAAGGTCAGCATAAAAGGACCTCACGACCTCCAGAATCCCTGACCTGGACTTTGTCAAGGAACCTGTACTGTCTTTAAGGCCAACGACCGTTTTAACAGCTACACCTTGTTTGCAGTTCTGGTAAGGGTCAGGCGAGTGGTACTTCCCATAGTCCCTCTCCAGAACCAAAGAGGCATGCCGGTCATATTGACACTTCCTGAGAAGGAGTTTCACTTCGGAGATTTCCCCAGGATCTCCACCTCTCGAGACAAGAATATCCAGCTTCCTCCGTAAACGTTGGTAGGTCATGTATTTATTAAACTGTTTTCTATTGGCTAGGCCCCTGAAGAATCCAGCAATCCTCTTTTTGGTCAGCTCCCACCACTCAGCCTTGCTGCTACAAAAGTCCAGGATGGTCACCTGTGCCTGAAAGAATTCCTCAAAGGATTGTCTAACATGTTCTTCCTTGAGTAGAGTCGAATTCAATCTCCAGATGCCCTTACCCCTCTGAGGGGCGTCTGAAGCATTCAGGACCACAGATAGCATACAGTGATCAGAGAACTCTACTGCCTGCACCACTGGGGGTGAGAAAGCAGAGGTCTCCTTCAAAAAAAACCTATCTATTCTACTCTGACTATTACCTCGATGAAAGGTGAACCCAGTGTCATCCGGGAGGTGCTTAATGTGCACATCCACAAGACCAGCATCCCTAACCATACTATTTAAAAAAACGCTATCATATCCCAGCCTGTCCTTGAAGTCCTTCCTGTCCTTGGGCCTAGTTACTGTATTAAAGTCACCTCCAAAGACCACTTGCCGGGATGTAAAAAGAAATGGCTTGATCCTTGTAAAAAGGCATTTCCTGTCCCACTTTGTGTGCGGCCCATAGACATTAATTAGGCGCAGGTCCTGCCCTCCCACAAGGACGTCTAAGACCATACATCTCCCAATCTCCACCTCAATAACCCGCCGGATAGTTACCATGCCGGTTTTAAACAACACCGCCACACCGCCGTAAGGCTCGGCCGCAAGAGACCAGTAAGATGGACCATACCTCCACTCTCTCTTGGCCATATGAATATCTGCCAAGGAGGTGAGCCTAGTCTCTTGCAAAAATAAAATTTCAGCATCTAATTGGCTGAACAAAAAGAAGGCCATAGAACGAGCTCTTACTGACTTAATGCTGGCGACATTTATTGTCACCACTTTTAACGGAGGGGGAACCGCCATTTGGGTTATTGGGTGGATTGCTTCTTAGCTCCCCTCTGCTGCTCATCACCAGAAGCCTCTCTCTTTCTTGAGGCCGCCTCAAACTCCATCTCAGAATCAGAACTTCGCTCCGAAGAAGCTCCAGATGAGGAAATCTCCCACTTAGAGGACCTATAACGGTTGGAGACAGGCACTGGAGCCTGTTCCGTCCTCACCACCTGCTTCTTCCGCTTCCCAACCTTCCTTCTCTCCTCCAGGTACTGCAGGTCAGCTTCAGAGATGCCCTTATCTCCTGTTTTTTTCTTTGAAGTCTTTACAGACTCCTTTAGAGAGGCAGAAGCGACCTTTTTAAAACCCACTACCACTCCTGGTGGGGGGGTTACTCCCTTTGAATCTGACTTAGGAGGGGTAGACTCCGGGGGGGTAACTGACTCGGGGGGCACAGACTTGGAAGGTTCTGACACAAGAGGAGGGGATACAGTAGGCTGGGGGGACACAGAGACAGATACAGAAGGAATACTTACAGACACAGGAGGGGTGGCCACAGGAACTGGAGAGGGATCCTGAGCAGGACCAGGGGAGTCAGTCACCGCAGAGGAGGATGGTACACCAGGGGCATCACCCTCCATCCTGTCCAGCCTTGACAAGTCATCTAGTACCTCCTTCTCCATATTGTGCCAGGCTTCAGGACATCTGCTGTAGGGGTGGCCAAGGCGCAGGCACAGGTTGCACCTGATCATCTCGGTGCAGTCCTTGGCCATATGACCCTGACCCCGACACACTGAACATATCAAGGCTGAACAGGAAGAGCTCAAATGCCCCTTTTCTCCACAGCGGTGACACAGCTTCGGCTGACCAGGGTAGAAAATAGTCATCCTATCCCTCCCTATAAAAGCTGAGGAGGGCAGGTGACGGACAACATTCCCATCCCTGGCCAACCTGACTGTAACCGACCAACCCCCAGTCCAGATGTTACGTTCATCAAGGATTTTGCTGGGCTTAGTCAAAACCTCACCATAGTTCCTTAACCAGACCTCTAGGTCCCGAGCAGGAACACTCTCATTGGTGAGTATGATGGTTATCTTTTTCACCGTTGACCTTTGCGAAACCGCAACTGGGGCCAGACCTTCCCATTCAGGTCTTGACCTGCACCGAGCCTCATATCGCTCCCAGAACAGGTCAAGACCCTCTGGCCTGGTGAAACTAATGGTATAATCCCGTGTCCCAGCTACATGTATAAAGGCATACAGGTCATTTGCCCCAAAACCCATCTCCAAAATCAAATCCACCACTGCACGCCGTGCTGGAGGGATCGCACCACCTTCCCATTTGAGAATTACCACATTTCTTCTCGGACCCCCAGCAGAAGCCAGAGACCCAAGACCAGATCCCGGGGTGCCCAAAGTGGTAGGCTGCAGGGGGAAACCCCGCTTGGGGGCGGAGCCACCAGGAGCAGAGCGTACCACCTGAGCAAACGTGGGTTTATCAGGGCCAAGGCCCCACACTGAAGTCACAGTAGTCTGTTCATTATTATTATTTGCTTGGACTGAGCTGGGACGATTGTCCATCACACTTGTACAATTGCTATCAGTCACACACACGTTCAATTTCCCATCAGGAATAGTCACAGTTGCTGCAATACCAGCTGTCTCCTGATGCTGCACTGTAGAGTCTCCAGCAGCTGTGGGGCAAACATCTTTAGACTCAGCCAAAGGAGAGTTAATAGGCTCTGCTGACACCGGTAGTTCCTTTTCAGAAATGTCATTTTTTAAATGCAGCTCTTGCTGCGCTGCAGCATTAGAAGGTAAAACATTGCTACACATAGCATTAGAAACTTGATTGTCACTGGGCACACTTTCAACATTGCTCATGGTGTTAGATGGTACAAAAACAGATTCATCCCCTGCTTGGGGCTTGACATTATCAGGCACATTATCAGTTATGTCCTTATCACCAAACGCCAGCTGATCCCCCCGCACAGGAGACTCCATTACCTGGATGGCCCTGAGCATGCCTCCTGAGTCCTGGGAAGGCATGGGGCTGCTTACCTCTACCTGAGGGGGCAGGGGGTCAGAACTGGGGGTCTCCTCCTCCACCTCCATCTTTGTCATCCTCGCAAACCTTTTTTCATTGTAAAACTTTTCCTTAAATGGCCCATCTCTTCCTTCCATGATGGACACAATGGTCTCCTGATGTTCAACCCGGACCTTGGCCAGTTGGATCTCCGGATCCATGGACCCACGTTTCTGGCTGTGCAAGCCCTCACGCTGCCTTCTCAGGCGCTTCAGCTCCGCTCTCAGTTTATAGAGCTTGTCTCTTTCTCTATTCAGGGCTTTAATCCCGGCCACCACTCGCTCCTGAATTGCCTCTGAGCCTTCATCCTTACCAGGGGCAGAAAGATCACAAGCCATGGTTTGTACAGAGGAAGGCATGTCACCTGATGGCCCAGGAGATGGCTGGGAGCTTCCAGCAGGAGAGGCCCTGCTGTCCTCCATGGCTTCCCCAGAAAGGGGCCAGGAGAGCTGGGATAGATTTCCTCACCAGTCCCCTCTCACACGGATCTGCAGCAGCTCCACAGACAGCCTCCTCCTGACACACCTGTGCTCCAATGATGGATGGGGCACTATTCCTTCCACTGATACCAATGATGGGGCACTATTTCCTCCCACTGACACCAATGATGGGGAACTATTCCTCCCACTGACACCAATGATGGGACACTATTCCTCCCACTGATACCAATAATGGGACACTATTCCTCCCACTGATACCAATGATGGGGCACTATTGATCTTTTATTAAAAGAATCAAGCAACCAATTTTATACAAAAGTAAAAAACAAAACCATAGTACAAAACTTCAACAGAAATCCAAGGAATACACATCCATGTTCAGAATATATACAATATATACATAATCCACTACCAAAACTATTTACATAAAGCAGCAGAGAGGGCCTAAGAGGCACAACCCATCACCTATGTACGCAGCCATTTATCAAAAATTAATCCAAAAAAAAAAATAATCTAGGGTGATAAGAGACAGACAGCCACACCCGGGAAAGAGACTCCTGGCAGTCAGGGAGGCTTGAAACCCCTCCACGCCTTCAACCAAGCCCCCTGACTCCGCTTGTCTCTCTCGAGCACCCGAATCTTCTCCACCTCATGCAGAATGTCATACACCACCACCTGAACAGGAAGGATTTTACGCCGAATGCTGACCTGACACCGTGCGTTCCAAGTGAAATAACGGACTACTAGGCTAACTAGAAAAAGTGTATCTAAACAAAAAACCCCACCAGTATTGAATGCTCCATACACCCACTCAGCATAACCCAGCCTGGAGAGGAAAGGGACACCGAGGGCCCGCCCCACCTGTTTGTACACCTCTATGTTAAAAGGGCAATGAAGCAGAAAATGGTCCATAGTCTCCTCCTCACCTGCACACTCCTCCCGAGGACAGCTACGATCCACCCCACTGCGGAATTTCAAATTGCCCCTAACATAGAGCCTCCCATGGAAGCACATCCAGGCCAGATCCCTGAATTTAGGAGGTACTCTGTCCAAATTAATAAGTCTTAACCCTGCCCTCAAAACTGGGCCTGGGCAATCCCTTAAGGCCAGTGGGTCATGAAAGACTTCGCTCAAGACTCGACTCATAAGGACTTTCCTCGGAACCGATCTGAGATCTTCAGCCGACAATCGCCACTGCCGTAATAACTTCAGGCACGGAGCGACATAGGCTGGTAGCTGACCACGATGACCCCTGAGATTCTTCACTTGGCCACCTTCTTCCCAAAGTCGCAGAAAAGGCCTAAACCAAGATCTAAAAATGCCTGCCCATCCAGGAGGTTCCACTGCAAGCATATTACCAATATTAAACTTGAGAAAAAGCAGTGAAAAGAAAAGAACTGGGTTGACCATACCTAAGCCACCCTCCCTCCTGGATAGATAGGTGACATTCCTCTTGATGGGGTTCAGTCTGTTCCCCCACAACATCTGGAAGAACACACTACTGACCCTAGCATAGAGAGACACTGGCAAGATGCAGACAAAGCTGACATACAAAAAGATCGGAATCAGGTAAGTCTTAATCAGATCAACCCTTTCCCTCATAGATAACTTCCATTTCTTCCAGCTGACCACCTTAGTATTGGCAATTTCCAGTCTGCCTTCCCAGTTTTTGAGGCCATAATCGCCGGGTCCAAATTCAATGCCTAGAATCTTAATTCTTTCCTGGGGCACTGGAAAGGTGTCCGGGAGATCAAAACCCTCACCTTCCTTTCCCATCCAGAAGACTTCACTCTTTTCCTGATTGATCTTGGAGCCTGATGCTTCAGAATACCGTGATGTCAGAGAGACCACCTCCTCTGCTTCATCCGCCCCGGTGACAATCACTGACACATCGTCCGCATAGGCAACAACCCTCAAAGGCGGCTCACCCGGGAGACCCACTGGTACCCCACACAACATGCCGCTCTCTAGCCTCCTGATGAAAGGGTCGATTGCAAACACATAGAGCAGGGGACTCAGGGGACAACCCTGGCGCACCCGGAGCCAACCTCAAAGGACTGCCCAACCCAACCATTAACAAGAGGAAAGCTTTCTGCCCCCTTATACAAGACTTTTAACCAATCGACAAAACCACCCGGCAGACCGTACTTACTAAGGAGCAACCACAGGTACTCATGGTTGACACGATCAAAAGCCTTTGCCTGATCTAATGTCAGCAAATACTTTCCCCAGCCTGCAGCCCTGCACCGCTCCAAGGCCTCCCGGACAGCTAAAACCGCTGTGAAGGTGCACCTACCCTGGACCGAACAGTGCTGATGGCGAGAAAGCAAAGACTCTGCTACTGACGATAGGCGCCAGAAAAATATCTTTGCCAGTATCTTTCTATCGACATTAAGAAGGCTGATGGGGCGCCAATTCTCAATCATCGAAGGATCTTTACCCTTTGAAAGAAGAATCACAGCCGAGTGCCTCATGGAAGGGGGAAGTACCCCCTCAGCAAGGCAACTGTTAAAAACCTCTACCAAATGTGGGGCCAGAATAGACTTAAAGGCTTTGTAAAACTCAGCCGTCAAGCCATCCGGTCCAGGTGACTTTTTGATGGCAAGTTGTTCAATTGCCCTCATCACCTCTTCAACTGTGATCTCCTCTGTCAAATTCATCAATGGGACATCTTCATCATTTAGACCTGGAGTAGAGTCCAAAAAGCCTTCCATCTTGTCACGGTCAAGCTCTTTCCTCCCAAGAAGGTCAGCATAAAAGGACCTCACGACCTCCAGAATCCCTGACCTGGACTTTGTCAAGGAACCTGTACTGTCTTTAAGGCCAACGACCGTTTTAACAGCTACACCTTGTTTGCAGTTCTGGTAAGGGTCAGGCGAGTGGTACTTCCCATAGTCCCTCTCCAGAACCAAAGAGGCATGCCGGTCATATTGACACTTCCTGAGAAGGAGTTTCACTTCGGAGATTTCCCCAGGATCTCCACCTCTCGAGACAAGAATATCCAGCTTCCTCCGTAAACGTTGGTAGGTCATGTATTTATTAAACTGTTTTCTATTGGCTAGGCCCCTGAAGAATCCAGCGATCCTCTTTTTGGTCAGCTCCCACCACTCAGCCTTGCTGCTACAAAAGTCCAGGATGGTCACCTGTGCCTGAAAGAATTCCTCAAAGGATTGTCTAACATGTTCTTCCTTGAGTAGAGTCGAATTCAATCTCCAGATGCCCTTACCCCTCTGAGGGGCGTCTGAAGCATTCAGGACCACAGATAGCATACAGTGATCAGAGAACTCTACTGCCTGCACCACTGGGGGTGAGAAAGCAGAGGTCTCCTTCAAAAAAAACCTATCTATTCTACTCTGACTATTACCTCGATGAAAGGTGAACCCAGTGTCATCCGGGAGGTGCTTAATGTGCACATCCACAAGACCAGCATCCCTAACCATACTATTTAAAAAAACGCTATCATATCCCAGCCTGTCCTTGAAGTCCTTCCTGTCCTTGGGCCTAGTTACTGTATTAAAGTCACCTCCAAAGACCACTTGCCGGGATGTAAAAAGAAATGGCTTGATCCTTGTAAAAAGGCATTTCCTGTCCCACTTTGTGTGCGGCCCATAGACATTAATTAGGCGCAGGTCCTGCCCTCCCACAAGGACGTCTAAGACCATACATCTCCCAATCTCCACCTCAATAACCCGCCGGATAGTTACCATGCCGGTTTTAAACAACACCGCCACACCGCCGTAAGGCTCGGCCGCAAGAGACCAGTAAGATGGACCATACCTCCACTCTCTCTTGGCCATATGAATATCTGCCAAGGAGGTGAGCCTAGTCTCTTGCAAAAATAAAATTTCAGCATCTAATTGGCTGAACAAAAAGAAGGCCATAGAACGAGCTCTTACTGACTTAATGCTGGCGACATTTATTGTCACCACTTTTAACGGAGGGGGAACCGCCATTTGGGTTATTGGGTGGATTGCTTCTTAGCTCCCCTCTGCTGCTCATCACCAGAAGCCTCTCTCTTTCTTGAGGCCGCCTCAAACTCCATCTCAGAATCAGAACTTCGCTCCGAAGAAGCTCCAGATGAGGAAATCTCCCACTTAGAGGACCTATAACGGTTGGAGACAGGCACTGGAGCCTGTTCTGTCCTCACCACCTGCTTCTTCCGCTTCCCAACCTTCCTTCTCTCCTCCAGGTACTGCAGGTCAGCTTCAGAGATGCCCTTATCTCCTGTTTTTTTCTTTGAAGTCTTTACAGAAGACTCCTTTAGAGAGGCAGAAGCGACCTTTTTAAAACCCACTACCACTCCTGGTGGGGGGGTTACTCCCTTTGAATCTGACTTAGGAGGGGTAGACTCCTGGGGGGTAACTGACTCGGGGGGCACAGACTTGGAAGGTTCTGACACAAGAGGAGGGGATACAGTAGGCTGGGGGGACACAGAGACAGATACAGAAGGAATACTTACAGACACAGGAGGGGTGGCCACAGGAACTGGAGAGGGATCCTGAGCAGGACCAGGGGAGTCAGTCACCGCAGAGGAGGATGGTACACCAGGGGCATCACCCTCCATCCCGTCCAGCCTTGACATGTCATCTAGTACCTCCTTCTCCATATTGTGCCAGGCTTCAGGACATCTGCTGTAGGGGTGGCCAAGGCGCAGGCACAGGTTGCACCTGATCATCTCGGTGCAGTCCTTAGCCATATGACCCTGACCCCGACACACTGAACATATCAAGGCTGAACAGGAAGAGCTCAAATGCCCCTTTTCTCCACAGCGGTGACACAGCTTCGGCTGACCAGGGTAGAAAATAGTCATCCTATCCCTCCCTATAAAAGCTGAGGAGGGCAGGTGACGGACAACATTCCCATCCCTGGCCAACCTGACTGTAACCGACCAACCCCCAGTCCAGATGTTACGTTCATCAAGGATTTTGCTGGGCTTAGTCAAAACCTCACCATAGTTCCTTAACCAGACCTCTAGGTCCCGAGCAGGAACACTCTCATTGGTGAGTATGATGGTTATCTTTTTCACCGTTGACCTTTGCGAAACCGCAACTGGGGCCAGACCTTCCCATTCAGGTCTTGACCTGCACCGAGCCTCATATCGCTCCCAGAACAGGTCAAGACCCTCTGGCCTGGTGAAACTAATGGTATAATCCCGTGTCCCAGCTACATGTATAAAGGCATACAGGTCATTTGCCCCAAAACCCATCTCCAAAATCAAATCCACCACTGCACGCCGTGCTGGAGGGATCGCACCACCTTCCCATTTGAGAATTACCACATTTCTTCTCGGACCCCCAGCAGAAGCCAGAGACCCAAGACCAGATACCGGGGTGCCCAAAGTGGTAGGCTGCAGGGGGAAACCCCGCTTGGGGGCGGAGCCACCAGGAGCAGAGCGTACCACCTGAGCAAACGTGGGTTTATCAGGGCCAAGGCCCCACACTGAAGTCACAGTAGTCTGTTCATTATTATTATTTGCTTGGACTGAGCTGGGACGATTGTCCATCACACTTGTACAATTGCTATCAGTCACACACACGTTCAATTTCCCATCAGGAATAGTCACAGTTGCTGCAATACCAGCTGTCTCCTGATGCTGCACTGTAGAGTCTCCAGCAGCTGTGGGGCAAACATCTTTAGACTCAGCCAAAGGAGAGTTAATAGGCTCTGCTGACACCGGTAGTTCCTTTTCAGAAATGTCATTTTTTAAATGCAGCTCTTGCTGCGCTGCAGCATTAGAAGGTAAAACATTGCTACACATAGCATTAGAAACTTGAGTGTCACTGGGCACACTTTCTACATTGCTCATGGTGTTAGATGACACAAAAACAGATTCATCCCCTGCTTGGGGCTTGACATTATCAGGCACATTGTCTGTTATGTCCTCATCACCAAACACCAGCTGATCCCCCCGCACAGGAGACTCCATTACCTGGATGGCCCTGAGCATGCCTCCTGAGTCCTGGGAAGGCATGGGGCTGCTTACCTCTACCTGAGGGGGCAGGGGGTCAGAACTGGGGGTCTCCTCCTCCACCTCCATCTTTGTCATCCTCGCAAACCTTTTTTCATTGTAAAACTTTTCCTTAAATGGCCCATCTCTTCCTTCCATGATGGACACAATGGTCTCCTGATGTTCAACCCGGACCTTGGCCAGTTGGATCTCCGGATCCATGGACCCACGTTTCTGGCTGTGCAAGCCCTCACGCTGCCTTCTCAGGCGCTTCAGCTCCGCTCTCAGTTTATAGAGCTTGTCTCTTTCTCTATTCAGGGCTTTAATCCCGGCCACCACTCGCTCCTGAATTGCCTCTGAGCCTTCATCCTTACCAGGGGCAGAAAGATCACAAGCCATGGTTTGTACAGAGGAAGGCATGTCACCTGATGGCCCAGGAGATGGCTGGGAGCTTCCAGCAGGAGAGGCCCTGCTGTCCTCCATGGCTTCCCCAGAAAGGGGCCAGGAGAGCTGGGATAGATTTCCTCACCAGTCCCCTCTCACACGGATCAGCAGCAGCTCCAGACAGACAGCCTCCTCCTGACACACCTGTGCTCCAATGATGGATGGGGCACTATTCCTTCCACTGATACCAATGATGGGGCACTATTTCCTCCCACTGACACCAATGATGGGGAACTATTCCTCCCACTGACACCAATGATGGGACACTATTGATCTTTTATTAAAAGAATCAAGCAACCAATTTTATACAAAAGTAAAAAACAAAACCATAGTACAAAACTTCAACAGAAATCCAAGGAATACACATCCATGTTCAGAATATATACAATATATACATAATCCGTTACCAAAACTATTTACATAAAGCAGCAGAGAGGGCCTAAGAGGCACAACCCATCACCTATGTAAGCAGCCATTTATCAAAAATTAATCCAAAAAATAATAATCTAGGGTGATAAGAGACAGACAGCCACACCCGGGAAAGAGACTCCTGGCAGTCAGGGAGGCTTGAAACCCCTCCACGCCTTCAACCAAGCCCCCTGACTCCGCTTGTCTCTCTCAAGCACCCGAATCTTCTCCACCTCATGCAGAATGTCATACACCACCACCTGAACAGGAAGGATTTTACGCCGAATGCTGACCTGACACCGTGCGTTCCAAGTGAAATAACGGACTACTAGGCTAACTAGAAAAAGTGTATCTAAACAAAAAACCCCACCAGTATTGAATGCTCCATACACCCACTCAGCATAACCCAGCCTGGAGAGGAAAGGGACACCGAGGGCCCGCCCCACCTGTTTGTACACCTCTATGTTAAAAGGGCAATGAAGCAGAAAATGGTCCATAGTCTCCTCCTCACCTGCACACTCCTCCCGAGGACAGCTACGATCCACCCCACTGCGGAATTTCAAATTGCCCCTAACATAGAGCCTCCCATGGAAGCACATCCAGGCCAGATCCCTGAATTTAGGAGGTACTCTGTCCAAATTAATAAGTCTTAACCCTGCCCTCAAAACTGGGCCTGGGCAATCCCTTAAGGCCAGTGGGTCATGAAAGACTTCGCTCAAGACTCGACTCATAAGGACTTTCCTCGGAACCGATCTGAGATCATCAGCCGACAATCGCCACTGCCGTAGTAACTTCAGGCACGGAGCGACATAGGCTGGTAGCTGACCACGATGACCCCTGAGATTCTTCACTTGGCCACCTTCTTCCCAAAGTCGCAGAAAAGGCCTAAACCAAGATCTAAAAATGCCTGCCCATCCAGGAGGTTCCACTGCAAGCATATTACCAATATTAAACTTGAGAAAAAGAAGTGAAAAGAAAAGAACTGGGTTGACCATACCTAAGCCACCCTCCCTCCTGGATAGATAGGTGACATTCCTCTTGATGGGGTTCAGTCTGTTCCCCCACAACATCTGGAAGAACACACTACTGACCCTAGCATAGAGCGACACTGGCAAGATGCAGACAAAGCTGACATACAAAAAGATCGGAATCAGGTAAGTCTTAATCAGATCAACCCTTTCCCTCATAGATAACTTCCATTTCTTCCAGCTGACCACCTTAGTATTGGCAATTTCCAGTCTGCCTTCCCAGTTTTTGAGGCCATAATCGCCGGGTCCAAATTCAATGCCTAGAATCTTAATTCTTTCCTGGGGCACTGGAAAGGTGTCCGGGAGATCAAAACCCTCACCTTCCTTTCCCATCCAGAAGACTTCACTCTTTTCCTGATTGATCTTGGAGCCTGATGCTTCAGAATACCGTGATGTCAGAGAGACCACCTCCTCTGCTTCATCCGCCCCGGTGACAATCACCGACACATCGTCCGCATAGGCAACAACCCTCAAAGGCGGCTCACCCGGGAGACCCACTGGTACCCCACACAACATGCCACTCTCTAGCCTCCTGATGAAAGGGTCGATTGCAAACACATAGAGCAGGGGACTCAGGGGGCAACCTTGACGCACTCCAGAGCCAACCTCAAAGGACTGCCCAACCCAACCATTAACAAGAGGAAAGCTTTCTGCCCCCTTATACAAGACTTTTAACCAATCGACAAAACCACCCGGCAGACCGTACTTACTAAGGAGCAACCACAGGTACTCATGGTTGACACGATCAAAAGCCTTTGCCTGATCCAATGTCAGCAAATACTTTCCCCAGCCTGCAGCCCTGCACCGCTCCAAGGCCTCCCGGACAGCTAAAACCGCTGTGAAGGTGCACCTACCCTGGACCGAACAGTGCTGATGGCGAGAAAGCAAAGACTCTGCTACTGACGATAGGCGCCAGAAAAATATCTTTGCCAGTATCTTTCTATCGACATTAAGAAGGCTGATGGGGCGCCAATTCTCAATCATCGAAGGATCTTTACCCTTTGAAAGAAGAATCACAGCCGAGTGCCTCATGGAAGGGGGAAGTACCCCCTCAGCAAGGCAACTGTTAAAAACCTCTACCAAATGTGGGGCCAGAATAGACTTAAAGGCTTTGTAAAACTCAGCCGTCAAGCCATCCGGTCCAGGTGACTTTTTGATGGCAAGTTGTTCAATTGCCCTCATCACCTCTTCAACTGTGATCTCCTCTGTCAAATTCATCAATGGGACATCTTCATCATTTAGACCTGGAGTAGAGTCCAAAAAGCCTTCCATCTTGTCACGGTCAAGCTCTTTCCTCCCAAGAAGGTCAGCATAAAAGGACCTCACGACCTCCAGAATCCCTGACCTGGACTTTGTCAAGGAACCTGTACTGTCTTTAAGGCCAACGACCGTTTTAACAGCTACACCTTGTTTGCAGTTCTGGTAAGGGTCAGGCGAGTGGTACTTCCCATAGTCCCTCTCCAGAACCAAAGAGGCATGCCGGTCATATTGACACTTCCTGAGAAGGAGTTTCACTTCGGAGATTTCCCCAGGATCTCCTCCTCTCGAGACAAGAATATCCAGCTTCCTCCGTAAACGTTGGTAGGTCATGTATTTATTAAACTGCTTTCTATTGGCTAGGCCCCTGAAGAATCCAGCGATCCTCTTTTTGGTCAGCTCCCACCACTCAGCCTTGCTGCTACAAAAGTCCAGGATGGTCACCTGTGCCTGAAAGAATTCCTCAAAGGATTGTCTAACATGTTCTTCCTTGAGTAGAGTCGAATTCAATCTCCAGATGCCCTTACCCCTCTGAGGGGCGTCTGAAGCATTCAGGACCACAGATAGCATACAGTGATCAGAGAACTCCACTGCCTGCACCACTGGGGGTGAGAAAGCAGAGGTCTCCTTCAAAAAAAACCTATCTATTCTACTCTGACTATTACCTCGATGAAAGGTGAACCCAGTGTCATCCGGGAGGTGCTTAATGTGCACATCCACAAGACCAGCATCCCTAACCATACTATTTAAAAAAACGCTATCATATCCCAACCTGTCCTTGAAGTCCTTCCTGTCCTTGGGCCTAGTTACTGTATTAAAGTCACCTCCAAAGACCACTTGCCGGGATGTAAAAAGAAATGGCTTGATCCTTGTAAAAAGGCATTTCCTGTCCCACTTTGTGTGCGGCCCATAGACATTAATTAGGCGCAGGTCCTGCCCTCCCACAAGGACGTCTAAGACCATACATCTCCCAATCTCCACCTCAATAACCCGCCGGATAGTTACCATGCCGGTTTTAAACAACACCGCCACACCGCCGTAAGGCTCGGCCGCAAGAGACCAGTAAGATGGACCATACCTCCACTCTCTCTTGGCCATATGAATATCTGCCAAGGAGGTGAGCCTAGTCTCTTGCAAAAATAAAATTTCAGCATCTAATTGGCTGAACAAAAAGAAGGCCATAGAACGAGCTCTTACTGACTTAATGCTGGCGACATTTATTGTCACCACTTTTAACGGAGGGGGAACCGCCATTTGGGTTATTGGGTGGATTGCTTCTTAGCTCCCCTCTGCTGCTCATCACCAGAAGCCTCTCTCTTTCTTGAGGCCGCCTCAAACTCCATCTCAGAATCAGAACTTCTCTCCGAAGAAGCTCCAGATGAGGAAATCTCCCACTTAGAGGACCTATAACGGTTGGAGACAGGCACTGGAGCCTGTTCCGTCCTCACCACCTGCTTCTTCCGCTTCCCAACCTTCCTTCTCTCCTCCAGGTACTGCAGGTCAGCTTCAGAGATGCCCTTATCTCCTGTTTTTTTCTTTGAAGTCTTTACAGAAGACTCCTTTAGAGGGGCAGAAGCGACCTTTTTAATACCCACTACCACTCCTGGTGGGGGGGTTGCTCCCTTTGAATCTGACTTAGGAGGGGTAGACTCCTGGGGGGTAACTGACTCGGGGGGCACAGACTTGGAAGGTTCTGACACATGAGGAGAGGGTACAGTAGGCTGGGGGGACACAGAGACAGATACAGAAGGAATACTTACAGACACAGGAGGGGTGGCCGCAGGAACTGGGGAGGGACCCTGAGCAGGACCAGGGGAGTCAGTCACCGCAGAGGAGGATGGTACACCAGGGGCATCACCCTCCATCCCGTCCAGCCTTGACATGTCATCAATTACCTCCTTCTCCATATTGTGCCAGGCTTCAGGACATCTGCTGTAGGGGTGGCCAAGGCGCAGGCACAGGTTACACCTGATCATCTCAGTGCAGTCCTTAGCCATATGACCCTGACCCCGACACACTGAACATATCAAGGCTGAACAGGAAGAGCTCAAATGCCCCTTTTCTCCACAGCGGTGACACAGCTTCGGCTGACCAGGGTAGAAAATAGTCATCCTATCCCTCCCTATAAAAGCTGAGGAGGGCAGGTGACGGACAACATTCCCATCCCTGGCCAACCTGACTGTAACCGACCAACCCCCAGTCCAGATGTTACGTTCATCAAGGATTTTGCTGGGCTTAGTCAAAACCTCACCATAGTTCCTTAACCAGACCTCTAGGTCCCGAGCAGGAACACTCTCATTGGTGAGTATGATGGTTATCTTTTTCACCGTTGACCTTTGCGAAACCGCAACTGGGGCCAGACCTTCCCATTCAGGTCTTGACCTGCACCGAGCCTCATATCGCTCCCAGAACAGGTCAAGACCCTCTGGCCTGGTGAAACTAATGGTATAATCCCGTGTCCCAGCAACATGTATTAGAGCATACAGGTCATTTGCCCCAAAACCCATCTCCAAAATCAAATCCACCACTGCACGCCGTGCTGGAGGAATTGCACCACCTTCCCATTTGAGAATTACCACATTTCTTCTCGGACCCCCAGCAGAAGCCAGAGACCCAAGACCAGATCCCGGGGTGCCCAAAGTGGTAGGCTGCAGGGGGAAACCCCGCTTGGGGGCGGAGCCACCAGGAGCAGAGCGTACCACCTGAGCAAACGTGGGTTTATCAGGGCCAAGGCCCCACACTGAAGTTACAGTAGTCTGTTCATTATTATTATTTGCTTGGACTGAGCTGGGACGATTGTCCATCACACTTGTACAATTGCTATCAGTCACACACACGTTCAATTTCCCATCAGGAATAGTCACAGTTGCTGCAATACCAGCTGTCTCCTGATGCTGCACTGTAGAGTCTCCAGCAGCTGTGGGGCAAACATCTTTAGACTCAGCCAAAGGAGAGTTAATAGGCTCTGCTGACACCGGTAGTTCCTTTTCAGAAATGTCATTTTTTAAATGCAGCTCTTGCTGCGCTGCAGCATTAGCAGGTACAACATTGCTACACATAGCATTAGAAACTTGATTGTCACTGGGCACACTTTCAACATTGCTCATGGTGTTAGATGACACAAAAACAGATTCATCCCCTGCTTGGGGCTTGTCATTATCAGGCACATTATCAGTTATGTTCTCATCACCAAACGCCAGCTGATCCCCCCGCACAGGAGACTCCATTGCCTGGATGGCCCTGAGCATGCCTCCTGAGTCCTGGGAAGGCATAGGGCTGCTTACCTCTACCTGAGGGGGCAGGGGGTCTGAACTGGGGGTCTCCTCCTCCACCTCCATCTTTGTCATCCTCGCAAACCTTTTATCATTGTAAAACTTTTCCTTAAATGGCCCATCTCTTCCTTCCATGATGGACACAATGGTCTCCTGATGTTCAACCCGGACCTTGGCCAGTTGGATCTCCGGATCCATGGACCCTCGTTTCTGGCTGTGCAAGCCCTCACGCTGCCTTCTCAGGCGCTTCAGCTCCGCTCTCAGTTTATAGAGCTTGTCTCTTTCTCTATTCAGGGCTTTAATCCCGGCCACCACTCGCTCCTGAATTGCCTCTGAGCCTTCATCCTTACCAGGGGCAGAAAGATCACAAGCCATGGTTTGTACAGAGGAAGGCATGTCACCTGATGGCCCAGGAGATGGCTGGGAGCTTCCAGCAGGAGAGGCCCTGCTGGCCTCCATGGCTTCCCCAGAAAGGGGCCAGGAGAGCTGGGATAGATTTCCTCACAAGTCCCCTCTTACACGGATCAGCAGCAGCTCCAGACAGACAGCTTCCTCCTGACACACCTGTGCTCCAATGATGGGTGGGGCACTATTCCTCCCACTGACATCAACAATAGGGCATTATTTCTCTCATTGAAGCCAATGATGGAGCACTATTCCTCCCACTGATACCAATAATGGGACACTATTCCTCCCACTGATACCAATGATGGGGCACTATTCCTCCCACTGATACCAATGATGGGACACTATTCCTCCCACTGATACCAATGATGGGACACTATTCCTCCTACTGACACCAATGATGGGGCACTATTCCTCCGACTGACACCAATGATGGGGCACTATTCCTCCCACTGATACCAATGATGGGACACTATTCCTCCCACTGATACCAATGATGGGACACTATTCCTCCTACTGACACCAATGATGGGGCACTATTCCTCCTACTGACACCAATGATGAGGCACTATTCCTCTCACTGATACCAATGATGGGACACTATTCCTCTCACTGATACCAATAATGGGACACTATTCCTCTCACTGATACCAATGATGGGACACTATTCCTCCCACTGATACCAATGATGGGGCACTATTCCTCCTACTGACACCAATGATGGGACACTATTCCTCCCACTGACACCAATGATGGGGCACTATTCCTCCCACTGATACCAATGATGGGGCACTATTCCTTCCACTGACACCAATGATGGGACACTATTCCTCCCACTGATACCAATGATGGGACACTATTCCTCCCACTGATACCAATGATGGGACACTATTCCTCCTACTGACACCAATGATGGGGCACTATTCCTCCTACTGACACCAATGATGGGGCACTATTCCTCCCACTGATACCAATGATGGGACACTATTCCTCCTACTGACACCAATGATGGGGCACTATTCCTCCTACTGACACCAATGATGGGACACTATTCCTCCCACTGATACCAATGATGGGACACTATTCCTCCCACTGATACCAATGATGGGACACTATTCCTCCCACTGATACCAATGATGGGACACTATTCCTCTCACTGACACCAATGATGGGACACTATTCCTCCCACTGATACCAATGATGGGACACTATTCCTCCCACTGACACCAATGATGGGGCACTATTCCTCCCACTGATACCAATGATGGGGCACTATTCCTCCCACTGATACCAATGATGGGGCACTATTCCTCCCACTGATACCAATGATGGGACACTATTCTTCCCACTGATACCAATGATGGGGCACTATTCCTCCCACTGATACCAATGATGGGGCACTATTCCTCCCACTGATACCAATGATGGGGCACTATTCCTTTAGAAAGTCATAAAGATGGGGCCCTTTGTGCAGAAGGTTTGGAGACCCCTGCTCTCGGCGGATTGTTGGTGAGATGATAAATCCGGTGACAGGTTCTCTTTATAACGGACTCATTGCTCTGCCCTGGGTGGGCACAGCAGAGTTCCCCTTTAAGGAGACAGTAAAAAAAAAATAGCGATTATTGAGAAAGAAAAACAGAATCAGAATTGAAGCGTTACGGAGACGGGATTATCAGGGAGCGCAGATAATAACAGCAGGTGCGGGAACTAATTATCTGCAAATAAAAAAATAAAATTGTACGTTATTAGCTCCCCGAGTTATTAATATGAATCATAAATACACATTCATTTCTCGGGAATCAGACTCTTCCGATAATTACAACGCACATTAAAGTGGAACTCCCGCCTTTCTTTTCTCATTAGATGCAGTAGAAGGGTTAGAGGTTCTGGCAGGTTTTTACTGCCTTGTTATAGGGGTGACAACCCTCTGCTGGGCCAGAGACAGCCAGGCTAGGGAGGAAGGAGCTAGAGGATGCTGGACGTCCTCCAGCCAGGAAATGAGGGCGGGGCTCTGTCTGACTTGCTGCAGCTTTTAATGCACATGGTGAGAAGCTCCCAGTGTGCGGTGAGATCGGAGGAAGCCATTTCAGTCCAAGAGAGGAGCCGCTACAACTCTGCAAGACTCAAGGGAGGGCCGGGGGGAGGATTTAAGGTACAAATTATTTTTAGGAGGCCGAAGTTCGTCCCGGAGGAACGCCATGAGGAAATCTCTTTAGTTGTCGTATTTTAATCAGTTCAGATGTAGAGCGATGATTATTTGTACCTGTAATTCCCGGCTTTGACTTGTTCACAAGCCCCGAGCTCTGATTGAGGTTCACATGGGATTACTCGGATCAGGTCAGATCTCCAGTGATTGTGGAACATTTGGGATGACAGGTGCAGGACTTTCACTTATCCCTCAGGCTAACAGAACAATAGGTTCCCGGAGAATCCTCCGATGAACTTCTCTCTATGAGGAGCGTAGTATTGATAGGAGGCTTCAACGGGACAAATAACGGAAGCAGCACCACGCACAGATTATATCTAGAATATGATTAGAGGTAAAGAGGTTCTCTTTCCTGGACTGCCTAACCATCACCATGACCCATCTCCTGGACTGACTGACCATCACCATGACCCATCTCCTGGACTGCCTAACCATCACCATGACCCATCTCCTGGACTGCCTAACCATCACCATGACCCATCTCCTGGACTGCCTGACCATCATCATGACCCATCTCCTGGACTGACTGACCATCACCATGACCCATCTCCTGGACTGACTGACCATCACCATGACCCATCTCCTGGACTGCCTGACCATCACCATGACCCATCTCCTGGACTGCCTGACCATCACCATGACCCATCTCCTGGACTGCCCGACCATCACCATGACCCATCTCCTGGACTGCGTAACCATCGCCATGACCCATCTCCTGGACTGCCTAACCATCACCATGACCCATCTCCTGGACTGCCTAACCATCACCATGACCTGTTTCCTGGACTGCATAACCATCACCATGACCTGTCTCCTGGATTGCCTGACCATAACCATAACCTGTTTCCTGGACTGCATAACCATCACCATGACCTTTCTTCCTGATTGCCTGACCATCACCATGACCTGTCTTCTGGATTGCTTGACCATCACCATGACCTGTTTCCTTGATTTCCTGACCATCACTGTGACCTGTCTCCTGGGTTGCCTGACCATCACTATGACCTGTCTCCTGGACTGCCTAACCATCACCATCACCTGTCTCCTGCATTGCCTGACAATCACCATGACTTGTCTCCTGGACTGACTGACCATCACCATGATCTGTTTCCTGGATTGCCTGACCATCACTATGACCTGTCTCCTGGACATCCTGACCATCGCAATGACTTGTCTCCTGCACTGCCTGACCATCAAACATGACCTGTTTACTGAATTGTCTGACCATCACCATGACCTGTCTCCTAGATTACCTAACCATCACTATGGCCTGTCCCGGGACTCTTGGATTGCCTGACCATCAACATGACCTGTTTACTGAATTGTCTGACCATTACCATGACCTGTTTCCTGGATTACCTGACCATCACTATGGCCTGTCTCCTGGATTGCCTGACCATCACCATGACCTGTCTCCTGGATTGCCTGACCATCACCATGACCTTTTTCCTGGATTGCCTGACCATCACCAAGACCTGTCTCCTGGATTGCCTGACCATCACTGTGACCTGTCTCCTGATTGCCTGACCATCACTGTGACCTGTCTTCTGGACTGCCTGACCATCACCATCACCTGTCTCCTGCATTGCCTGATAATCACCATGACTTGTCTCCTGGACTGGCTGACCATCACCATGACCTGTTTCCTGGATTGTCTGACCATCACCATGACCTATCTACTGGATTGCCTGATCATCACTATGACCTGTCTCCTGGATGTCCTGACCATCACAATGACTTGTCTCCTGGACTGCCTGACCATCACTATGACCTGTCTCCTGTATTGTGTGACCATCACTATGACCTGTCTCCTGGATTGCCTGACCATCTGTTACCATAAATAACCAACACCATACACAAACTCACATGTAAGGGTCATAGCATCTTTCAACCACTAAACATATAAACAACAGAGTATTATTAAATACAATATGGAGTGCAAGGTACATAAGAGGAACTCTAAATAAAACTCATTATGATAGGCCTCGAGCCACACAACACCGACTCAGAGGGAATCGTAGAACATAAATAACTGACACCAGACACAAACTAACATGTAAGGCCATAGCATCCTTTAAACATCAAACATATACTTACATGATTACATAGTAGGTGAGGTTGAAAAAAGACACAAGTCCATCAAGTCCAACCTATGTGTGTGATTATATGTCAGTATTACATTGTATATCCCGGTATGTTGCGGTCATTCAGGTGATTATCTAATAGTTTCTTGAAACTATCGATGCTCCCCGCTGAGACCACCGCCTGTGGAAGGGAATTCCACATCCTTGCCGCTCTTACAGTAAAGAACCCTCTACGTAGTTTAAGGTTAAACCTCTTTTCTTAATGAGTGGCCATGAGTCTTGTTAAACTTCCTTCCGCGAAAAAGTTTTCTCCCTATTGTGGGGTCACCAGTACGGTTTTTGTAAATTCGAAATCATAACCCCTCTCAAGCGTCTCTTCTCCAGAGAGGATAAGTTCAGTGCTCGCAACCGTTCCTCATAACTAAGGTACTTAAAGAAATTTCTTGGGATTTTTTTTGCTCTCCTCCGCTATGTGTCTTTCATGTTCTATCTTAGCCGTCCTTATTGCACCCTTACATTTCTTGTTGCATTCTTTATAAAGTCTGAATGCTGATGATGATCCCTCAACCTTGTATTTTTTGAAGGCCTTCTTCCTTTGCTTTTATATGCATTTTTACATTGAAGTTAAGCCATCCAGGACTTTTGTTCGCTCTTTTAAATTTATTACCCAATGGGATGCATTGTCTAATGCCCTTCTTATTTAATATGCTCTTAAAGCATATAAATAACAGATTATAGATGAATACAATATGAATGGAATCCAAGGTCCTTCAGAGACACTCTACATAAAACTCTGTAAACCCATATGATAGACATCGAGACACACAGCACTGACCCAGAGGAAATTGCACAACATAAATAACCGACACCAGACACAAAGTCACATGTAAGGCCATAGCATTGTTTAATTGCCAAACATATAAACAGGGGAGTATTAATGAATACAATATGAATGGAGTCCAAGGTCCTAGAGGGCCACTCTACATAAAACTCAGGTCTCTAGGTTCCCAGCACTGACCTGGAGGGAACGGTACAACATAAATAACTGGCACCAGACACAAACTCTAATGTAATGGCCATAGAATCCTTTAATTAACAAACATATAAATAACAGAGTATAATAAATACAATACAAATGGAGTCCAAGGCCCGTTGGAGGAACCCTACATTAAACCCAGGCCTCTAGTCCCAGAACACTGACCCCGGAGGGAACGGCACAATTATCCGCAGACATGGCCATCAATCAACCGCCAATTCACCGGCACTCATCCATACAATCTAAAGGATGCCGTACCTAAGATGGGGACCTACCAAGTTCAAATTCTAACCAGAATGGCCGTCCCCAAGGACCTTGCAACCCTGCCCAGCTGGCAGGACAGGAAACCTGATTTCTCTCTGCTGCAGTTTGGTAGCTTCCCCTGCTCTCTGCTCTCCCCCTCACGCCCTCCTTCCTCTTTGTCTCCTTGGTGTCATCGTTCTCACTCTCTCATACTGGTCACTGGAAGTTCAACCTCTAAGTGAAAATCTCCAAATTGGGCCCAATTAGCCATTTTCCCTCCCCGGTGTCATGTGACTCATTAGTGTTACAAGGTCTCAGATGTGAATGTGGAGCAGGTGTGTTAAATTTGGTGTTATCGCTCTCACTCTCTCATACTAGTCACTGGAAGTACAACATGGCACCTCATGGCAAAGAACTCTCTGAGGATCTGAAAAAAAAGAATTGTTGCTCTACATAAAGATGGCCTAGGCTATAAGAAGATTGCCAAGACCCTGAAACTGAGCTGCAGCACGGTGGCCAAGACCATACAGCAGTATAACAGGACAGGTTCCCCTCAGAACAGGCCTCGCCATGGTCCACCAAAGAAAATGAGGTCACGTGATCAGCGTCATATCCAGAGGTTGTCTTTGGGAAATAAACGTATGAGTGCTGCCAGCATTGCTGCAGAGGTTGTAGGGGTGGGGGGGTCAGCCTGTCAGTGCTCAGACCATATGCCGCACACTGCATCAAATTGGTCTGCATGGCTGTCGTCCCAGAAGGAAGCCTCTTCTAAAGATGATGTACAAGAAAGTCCACAAACAGTTTGGTGAAGACAAGCAGACTAAGGAGATGGATTACTGGAACCATGTCCTGTGGTCTGATGAGACCAAGATAAACGTATTTGGTTCAGATGGTGACAAGCGTGTGTGGGGGCAACCAGGTGAGGAGGACAAAGACAAGTGTGTCTTGTCTACAGTCAAGCATGGTGGTGGGAGTGTCATGGTCTGGGGCTGCATGAGTGCTGCCGGCACTGGGGGGCTACAGATCATTGAGGGAACCATGAATGCCAACATGTACTGTGACATACTGAAGCAGAGCATGATCCCCTCCCTTCAGAGACTGGGCCGCAGGGCAGTATTCCAACATGATAACCACCCCAAACACACCTCCAAGACCACCACTGCCTTGCTAAAGAATCTGAGGGTAAAGGTGGTGGACTGGCCAAGCATGTCTCCAGACCTATACCCTATTGAGCATCTGTGGGACATCCTCAAACGGAAGGTGGAGGAGCGCAAGGTCTCTAACATCCACCAGCTCTGTGATGTCGTCATGGGGGAGGGGAAGAGGACTCCAGTGACAACCTGTGAAGCTCTGGTGACCTCCATGCCCAAGAGGGTTAAGGCAGTGCTGGAAAATAATGGTGGCCACACAAAATATTGACACTTTGGGCCCAATTTGGAGATTTTCACTTAGGGGTGTACTGACTTTTGTTGCCAGCGGTTTAGACATTAATGGCTGTGTGTTGAGTTATTTTGAGGGGACAGCAAATTTACACTGTTATACAAGCTGTACACTCACTACTTTACATTGTAGACAAGTGTCATTTCTTCAGTGTTGTCACATGAAAAGATAGAAGAAAAGATTTACACAAATGTCACTGAGGGGTGTACTTACTTTTGTAAGATTATATATATATATATATATATATATATATATATATATATATATATATATATATATATATATATATATATACTGTATAATATGAATAATATGATACATTCAAATATAATATTAAAAAATATACATTTAAATATAAATTATTTATATGTTCTAGTATTAATATAATATAATACAGTAAATTATATTAAATAAATAATTTTTTAATACAAATTATACATAAATATTACATATAAATATATAAATTTTAATAAAAATATTTTATATAATATAATATAATATAATGTAATTTTAAATAAATATACATTTAAATATAAATCATATATAAATATTAAATATTATCCAAAAAAGAGAGAACGGCACTCACAGGTCTTGAAAGGTGAACGCACAAGTTTTATATCAATGTTTCGACAAGGCACGAGCTCGTCTTCCTCAGCTTGTGCCTTGTCGGAATGTCTAAAAAAAAAAAAAGTTATGCGTCGCGCGTTCGACATTTCAAGCCCCATGAGTGCCGCTCTCTATTTTGGTCTTGCATCTTTGCTGCGCATCTGGGCCCATGTTTTTTTAATCTCTGGCTTGTGTGCAACCATTGGATATTATAAATATTACATTTAAGTATATACATTTAAATAAAACAAAAAATATGTCATATACTGTTAAATTAATATAATATAACATAATATTTTTAAAATTAATATATAT
This sequence comes from Lithobates clamitans, assembly GCA_037952925.1. Taxonomy (NCBI): domain Eukaryota; kingdom Metazoa; phylum Chordata; class Amphibia; order Anura; family Ranidae; genus Lithobates; species Lithobates clamitans. The sequence continues at coordinate 297,710 of JBBGZY010002261.1, read as the reverse complement.
TCATTAATAATTAATATAATATAACATAATATAAAATTAATATAATATAAATTAATATAATGTAGCATTATATATTATAATTCTTATATTATAAGAATTAAATAAATTAAGAATATAATTTTAAAAAATATAATTAAAAAAATGAATATAAGAATTAAATAAATATACATTTAAATATAAATACATTTTAGTATTATCATTGTATTCTATTTTTGAGTATGGCCTAGTTGCAGTGTTTTTCTATCATATCTAAAGTCAATGCTCAGCTGAAATGTATTTGGTGGCAGCCTGCCAGGCAGCGAGGAGAGCTTTATGTGTCACCCGGCTCTGTACAGTGTGATGCCAGCTTATCCCGGCATTGTCACGCACAGCAGACGCATGTTAAAATATCGTTGATAACGTGTTACTTAGAAAGGAAAGCTGCCAACAGTTAGCTCACCCCGATGTTGTGGGCAGTTCACTTGTTATGGTGACTTGTCCAGTAAAAATTTGAGCCGTCTGAGATTTCTGAAGCTGAACGACGTGGCCATATGTGAGCGAAGCAGATGTAAGCCCTGAGCGGGGAACATTCCTTTGTATCATAAACTCCATTTTATTTTTTTTTCATAAAATACAGTTTTCGTATTTTTTTTTTTTTTTTTTTTTTTCCATCTTAGCGCTGCTGAACTCCTGCATCCCTTTCTCAACCGCTTCAGGATTGGCTGCATATCACTGCTCCGGACCAGTTATACGACAATGGTGGGCCATACCCGGGCAGTACGTGTTGGCAAGGTGGCTTGTATGTAGACTTCATCAGGAATGTGTGATAGGCCTTTTTTAGCCCTAACAGGAAGTGCCTGAACTGACCTTCATGGCAGGATTCATAGATACCAACTGTCCCGGATTTGCTGGGACAGTCCCATATCAATGTGCTATGTCCTGGTGATGTGGTGTCGCCAGGGTGTGTCCCGGGATCACATTTCCCTTAAAAAAAATGGCGTTGTGGCTGCAAATGGGCAGTTCCAGCATATTTAGGGGTAGAAACTTCAAGAAAGTGGGTATGACCTGGTCAGAACCACCCAGAAAGTGGGCATGATCCAGACTTGAAATGCCCAGAAGGTAGGCCTGTAAAGTGTGGGCCATGGGGTTGGGGTGACAATGTCCTGGGGAGTAAGTATGGCTGAATCACCAAGCCCTAACAGGAAGTGCCTGAACTGACCTTCATGGCAGGATTCATAGATATCAGCTGTCCCGGATTTGCTGGGACAGTCCCGTATCAATGTGCTATGTCCTGGTGATGTGGTGTCCCAGGGTATGATCCGGGATCATAACATTTCCCTTAAAAAAAAATGACGCTGTGGCTGCAAATGGGCAGTTCCAGCATAATTAGTGGTGGAAACTTCAAGAAAGTGGGTATGACCTGGTCAGAACCACCCAGAAAGTGGGCATGATCCAGACTTGAACCGCCCAGAAGGTAGGCCTGTAAAGTGTGGGCCATGGGGTGGGGGTGACAATGTCCTGGGGAGTATGTATGGCTGGATCACCAAGGGTTATAGATTGCACACAACCTTTGCAATTTCTTGAATGCATTAAAGTTTAGAAGAGATTTTTTGATTGCAAGCTTCTACGAGCAAGGCCCTCCAAACCCTCCTATCTTGAATGGCATTGCAACTGTACTGTCTCCCTTTATGTTGTACAGCGCTGTGCAAACTGTTGGCACTGTTTGAATACTCTATGATAATAGTTATTTATGATTGGATTTAGAGGTTCATGGGGCGGGGTAAAATGCACCAATGGGCATGGCCTTGGAGGAGCCGAGGCTGGGGCCGTTCTTACATTTAATCATGCGCTGAGCTGGCGGTGTGCGACGTCTCTGAATCCCATGGTTGGGACGCTTCCTCGATGAGCACTTCAGATGCCTGCACCCTCTTCATTTGTGGATCACTGGAGCGGTTATGTTAAAGGCACCTTGATTTGCCATGAGTATGTCCATCCCCCTTTTTTATTAATGGAAACAATGTATCATTCTGGAATTTACTGTAAAATATGGTTATCCTGTATATCAAATGCAACAATTTCACAGAAACGCCCTTAAATGTAATGTTGTCTCTAGACTTTCCATGGCAAGGCCTACAGATCATCTGGCTGTTGACCTTGTGATGATGATTCAGGAATCGGTGGGTCTGTATATCTTCCTCCCGGAGATACCTCTGGATTTGAGCTGTTCGGGAATTTTGAAACTTCTGGTATCCATGCCCCGGCCTCATCAGTGGAAGCAGCTGTCATGTCTTGAATGATGTATGTTCCTCCTAAAGTATATGTCAGCCGAGGAGACAATAGTGCATGACTGTTGCTCAGATACTGGCTCTATGGCTACAGCTGTTTGCCATGCATTGTTTGCATTTTTACCTCCCTTGCATCAAAATTGCGGTATTACTTTTGATTTCCCCGTAGCGTGAACTTTATAAATCATGTTGTTCTGAAGGATCCCTATTGTTTGAATTTAATTACTTTCGTAAACTCCCCAACAGTTACCTTTGATGACTTTTTGAAGCAAATTTTTACATTATGAATCATTCTATCCCCTTATCTGTTGGATAGAGGGCATCCAAGACTAGATTGAACTCGTGGAATTAAATGTCCAACAGGATGAAGTTTACATAGCTTGTTGTTGAAGAAAGGCCAACCAAATGTGACCAAACATGGTGGACACCTGACCATCTGACCATCACACATATATAAGCCTGTTGGACATCCCATTCCAAATCCATGGACATTAATATGGAGTTGTCTTTATTGTCCTCATTCTCCTCCATGGCCCTTATTATGGAGTCCCCCACACACACACATGGCCATTAATATGGAGTTCTCTCCCTTCCCCCCCATGGCCATTAATATGGAGTTGTTCTCCTCTCTCCATGACTATTCATATGGAGTTGCCCCCTTCCCCACATGGCCACTAATATGGAGTTGCCCCCTTCCCCCACCACGGCTATCAATATGGCGTTCCCCCCTTCTCCCCCATAGCCATTAACATGGTTGTGCCCTCTTCCCCACATGGCCATTAATATGGTTGTGCCCCCTTCCCCACATGGCCATTAATATGGAGTTGCGCCCTTCCCCCCATGACCATTAATATGGTGTTGCCTCCTTCCCCACATGGCCATTAGTATGGTGTTGCCCCCTTCACCCCCATGACCATTAATATGGTGTTGCCCCCGTTCTCCCATGGCCATTAATATGAAGATTGCCCCCCCCCCCCCCCATGGCTATTATTATATGGTTGGTTCCCCTTTCGCAGCCATAACATCCTTCACTCTTCTAGGAAGATTGTAGAGCATGTCTACGAAAATTTGTGGTCAGGTTCTAATATTGCTCAAGATGATCTGGCTCAGGATCGGCAAAACTATATAATTTAATATAGAGTTGTCCTCCTCCCTCCATGACTATTTATATGGAATTGCCCAATTCCTCCGATGGCCATTATTATGGTAGTACCCCCTTCCCCCCATGGCCATTAATATGAAGATCCCCCCACCATGGCTAATATTTTGGAGTTGGTTCCCCTTTGGTAGCAATAACATCTTCTAGGAAGATTGTAGAGCGTGTCTACGGAAATATGTGGTCAGGTTCTAATATTGGTCAAGAAGACCTGGCGTATGATCGGCATAAATATATATGAGGGGAGTCACTAAATGTTAACGGCCTGACACGGAAGGAGTGACCACACACATGTGAAACTTTATCACTGCACCAAGCCACTCTTCCAGATGCTTGGTGTTGAAAATATTGCATGAGCGCTATACAGTTTATGGGCACTCCTTGCAAATAGTTGGCACCCCCCATAGTCAAGTTGAAGATGGAGAAAGTGGAAGAAGAAGGCTCGGATCATTCCATCAGTGGGCAAAGTGATGGTGACAGACAGTCCTCTGGAATTCCAAGAGTTTGCAGCAGCAATCCCAAAAGACTGTCCACCACCAGGCCTTTTGAAACTACCTTGCTCCCAAGCACAGTAATCCTTGATTTTATGGCCAATGATGCCAATAAGCAATGGTTTGATTGAGGAAGTGCTGATGTGATAATGTCATAGCTAAAACAACATAGGGCATTCAGCAATGTCAGGATCTAGATCAGAACCCAGGATCTGTACAAAGTGGCAAAGCATATGTGTTATCTCATGCTGCAAGCCAGTTCCAAGCCCATGAAAATGGGGAGGGTTAAGGTTTTTTTTTTGGAGCCTGCAGTGTGTTGTGCAAATTTTAAACACCAAAGTGAACCAAAAAAGTGCACTAGGGTGTGTCTTCAGTTCCCTCCCTGGTCCTCAGGGGAAGGGAGCAAGACTCCTCATGGGGTTAAGGCAAGCTCAGGTCCATCTAGCCAAAAAGCCGATCATCCTGCTCCTCATGATAAGCCGAAGCCAACCAATGAGTACTGGGTTGAGAGCTCTCCCAAAGAAAGACCCCCCCAAGACAGGGGAAGAAGAAACCTAATGGCCACACATCCTCTCCATAGACTTCAGGGTAGGCCTGAAGACCCATACCCTGGCCCCTCAGGGCGCAAAACTCCTGACTTGGATAAGGCTCACTCAGGTCCACCTAGCTAAAAGACCTGGAGAACCCTGCTCCTCGCGATCAGCTGAAGCTGACTAACAAGTACTAATTGAAGGACTCTCCTGAAGAGAGACACCCAAAAGGCAGGGGCAGAAGGAACCGATTGGCCAAACATCCTCTCCCGAGACTTCAGGGTAGACCTGAAGACTCAAACTCTGACCCGTCAGGGCACAAGTCTCCTGACAGGGGTAAGGACACTCATATCCACCTAGCCTGCTCCTCATGATAAGCCTAAGCCGGCCAACAAGTACTGGGTGGAGATCTCTAACAAAGGAAGACCCCCCCAAGACAGGGGATGAAGGAGCCTTATGGCCAAACATCCTCCCCGTAGACTTCAGGGTAGGCCTGAAAACCCACACCTTAACCCCTTGGGGCACAAGACTCCTGGTGGGGGTAATGCACACTCAGGTCCACCCCGCTCCTCATCATCAGCCAATGCTGACCAGCGAGTACAAAGTGAGGGGTCCCCCAAAGAGAGACCCGTCTCAAGTCAAGGGAAGAAGGAACCAAATGGCCACACATCCTCTCCGTAGACTTAAGGGTAGGCCTGAAGACCCACACCTTACTATTAATGAGTAAAGGTAAAAGACACGTGGAGAGTGTATAAATAAAAGAGCGCCAATGGGTATACAGTGATTAGGCCTTGCGGGAGACCTAGTGATCGACCTCATAGAAAAATTTGCCAAGAAAATTCTATGGAAAAGGCTCCGGGATATTGGACACAGTGCCCAGAGAATCGCTGAGAGTTGGATATCATGTACACAAAAGAAAACACCATAAACATCTCAACCATTTCATTGTCTTCACCATCTATTTTTAGGTTGGTGGTTGTCAGAAACATTTATGGTGAAACGTTTCGATTGAAGGTTTCAGAAAATAACATAGTCTTTTCCTAAGAATAAAGATTCTGAAGGTTCTCCCTTGGAAAACGATGGAGCTCACATAATGGAAATGTTTACATGTGCATACTCCATAATAGGATTTAGTCAGCAAAGAAAAGATTGTTTAAACTTTGTCCTGCTTCTCCTAAGAAGAATGTAATTCATGTTTGCAAAAAAAAAAAAAAAATGAATCCAGACTTGGAGAAAGGTTCACCACAAAAACAAGATAAGATCAAAAACTGTTTTATCGCTGTGTAATTGTGACCATGTGCGTGGAACCAGACATGGAGCCCCCTGAGACAATGGAAAAATGACGGAACCAGCAGACCCGAGACTTAATCTGGACCAAACTCTGTCACCGCTAGAAGTCATTCCATGACCAAGGGACTCGGATACTTAGCACTTCATGGTCTACAGAATTGGCGGCAGGCATGAATACATTTCTGGTATGCTTCTAGCCATTGCACAGACTTGGCATGGGATATAGAGATGGAGAGAGCGGGGTAGGGCCGCCCTGCCCTGTCCGCACCGCACAGACCTGTAGGTATATAGGCGCATTCCGAAGGTTCCTTTTTCTGGTCTTCAAAGCTCACAACATGTGTTTTCTCTTCATTGAGCTGTCATCAGCCTGGCTCCTTCTGACCAATTTCTCAATTAATGGCTGTGTTGTCTGGCGTTCATATGTGCGGATATGTTATCACCTTGAAAGTTTCTGATGAATTATATTATGGATCTCTGCATGCGGCTGACATCACATCTCCTTTTGCAGAATGGTATAACAGGGCATCGCAAACAGCCCGGGTCATTCAAGGATACCATGAAAGTAGATATAGGAAGGGAGGACCCTCACCATGCCAACATCTAAAGTATATATACAAGGATTGAGAAACTCAAAAAATAGGTGGACTTTGTGGGCACATATGAGAGGAAACCTTGTTAAAAAATAATAAATGTTACTACAACATGATTAAAAACATAGAAAACATACAATCAACACCCTATAATGGACACAGTTACCAGTTACCCAATAAAGCTGTTATGAAGGTTGGATCTCGGTATGAAAATGATGGTAATAATATATTAAGTAGAAAAAATTTGATCCAATGATGCCTTCACACTTGCTCGTCATGAAAGTAGATAGGAACCCAACCACAAAATTTCTCTACAAGCTCTATGTTAATGTCACTCAACTTTTCTAAATCTGCAGCTTTCAATAAAATAATAACTGGCGATTGGGGATAAGATTGGGTTGAGTCCAAACTGGTTCACCGAGGTCAAGAGCATTCCATCAACTACGGGAGCCCCGCAATGACAGCTAACTTTAGGGTTCAGACACACTTGGGTTTGAACCAAAGCCTGAAACCCAAGCTCCTCACTTCTGGTCTTACCATGAAAGTCATCATCATTCAGGATCTTCCTGTTATAGGGTGACAACGCTGCGTCCCTGTCTCCCAATTGTGCTCCTGCGTTGCAGCTTGGTCACATGTAGAGACCTCAAGCATCCCATCAGTTGTGAGGCCCAGCAATGACAGCAAAATTCGGACCAAACACCAGCCCAAAACCCAAGCTCTTCACGTCTGATGATCCTGCCATTAAGATTCTTCTGCAGGCTCTTCCTGTTGAAGGGTGACAGCCCTCAGGTCCTGTCTACCAATTGTTTTCCTCTGTTGTCATCTTGTCACATGTAGAGACTTCAAGCATCTCATCAGTTGTGGGTGCCCAGCAGTGACAGCAAACTTTGGACCAAACCCCAGCTCAAAACCCAAGCTCATCACTTCTGGTGATCCTGCCATAAAGTTCCTTATTCAGGTTCTTCCTGTTACAGAGTAACAATGCTGGGTCTCTGTCTCCTATTTGTTCTCCTGCATTGTCACCCCGTCACATGGGTTCCAATGGAGACTACAAGCATCCCAGCAGTTGCGGGCCCAGCAATGACAGATACATTTGGAGCAAACCCAAGCCCAAAACCCAAGCTCATCACTTCTGGTGATCTTGCCATGAAGGTCATCATTCAGGATTCTTCTGTTATAGGATGACAACGCTGGGTCCCTGTCTCCCAATTGTGCTCCTGCGTTGTCACTTTGTCACATGTAGAAACTTCAAGCATCCCATCAGTTGTGGGGCCCAGCAATGACATCAAACTTCGGACCAAACACCAGCCCAAAACCCAAGCTCTTCACTTCTGATGATCCTGCCACGAAGGTCCCTCTTCTTGTTATAGGGTGAAAACCCTCAGGTCCTGTCTACTAATTGTTTTCCTGTGTTGTCATCTTGTCACATGTAGAGACTTCAAGCATCCCATCAGTTGTGGGGGCCCAGCAATGACAGCAAACTTTAGACCAAACCCCGGCCCAAAACCCACGCTCATCACTTCTTGTGATCCTGCCATAAAGTTCCTTATTCAGGTTCTTACTGGTACAGAGTAATAATGCTGGGTCCCTGCCCCCTAATTGTTCATCTGCATTGTTACCCCGTCCCATGGCTTCCAATGGAGACTACAAGCATCCCAGCAATGACAGCTAAATTTGGAGCAAACCCAAGCCCAAAACCCAAGCTCATCACTACTGGTGATCCTGCCATAAAGGTTATAGAGGGAAAATGCTCAGTCCCTGCCCCCCAAATGTTCTCCTGCATTGCCACTTTGTCACATGAGTTTCCAATGAAACTACAAGCATCCCATCAGTTGCAGGGCTGGCAGTGACAGCTAACTTTGGACCAAACCCAAGCCCAAAACCTAAGCTTTTCACTTCTGGTGATCCTCCCATGAAGGTCCTCATTCAGGCACTTCCTGTTATAGGGTGACAATGCTTGGTCCCTATCTCCCAACTGTTCTCCTGCATTGTTACCTTGTCACACGGGCTTCCAATTGAGACTACAAGCATCCCAGCAGTTGCAGGGCCCACCAATGACAGCTAACTTTAGGGTTTGGATAAATTTGGCTTTCGACCAAACCCAAAGCCTGAAATCCAAGCTCATCACTTCTAGTGATTGTGCCATGAAGGTCCTCATTTAAGCTCCTACTGTTATAGGGTGACACTACTCGGTCCCTGTCTTCCAATTGTTCTTTCGTGCTGTCACCTTGTCACACGGGCATCCAATGAAGACAACAAGCATCCCATCAGTTGCGGGGTCCAGCAATGATAGAAAACTTTGTACCAAACCCAAGCTCTTCACTTCTGGTGCTCTTGCCATGAAGGTCCTCATTCAGGCACTTCCTTTTTAAGGTGACAACGTTCTGTCCCTGTCTCCCAATTGTTCTCCTGCATTGTCACCTTGTCACACCGGCTTCCAATGGAGACTACAAGTATCCCATCAGTTGCAGGGCCCAGCAACGATAGCTAACTTCGGACCAAACCCAAGTTCCTCACTACTGGGGATCCTGCCATGAAGGTCCTCCTTCTTGATCTTCCTGCTATAGAATGACAACCCTTTGTCCCTGTTTCCCAATTGTTCTCCTGCATTGTCAGCTTGTCACATGGGCTTCCAATTGTGACTAAAGGTATCCCATCAGTTGCAGGGCCCAGAAATAACAGCAAACTTTAGACCAAACCCAAGTCCAAAACCCAAGTTCTTCACTACTGGTGATCCTACCATGAAGGTCCTCCATCTGGCTCTTCCTGTGATAGGATGACAACCCTTTGTCCCTGTTTCCCAAATGATCTCCTGCATTGTCAGCTTGTCACATGGGCTTCCAATTGTGACTAAAGGCATCCCATCAGTTGCAGGTCCCAGAAATAACAGCAAACTTTGGACCAAACCCAAGCCTGAAATCCAATTTCCTCACTACTGGTGATCCTGCCATGAAGGTCCTCGTTCGGGCTCTTTCGGTTATAGGGTGTCTCCTGCATTGTCACCCTGTCACATGGGCTTCCGATACGGACTACCCTTTTAATGCAAATTACGTAGGCACGGTCCACTGTACTCACTAGTCCTAAGAAATGCCAACTAGTGACAGCAAAGAGGCTGCAGGAGATCAGCAACACATTTTTAAAAAAGTGGAAACAAGTATTTTATTGTAAAAAGACAATAGATTATTGTACTTAGGGCCAAAGAAATCTAAATGTTACTCATATAGCGTTCATTTCCACCATGAAGACTCAGCATCACACATAGACGTTCCCTAGGACAGTCTTTGTGAAAATAGAGAATTTATAAGGCTTGTCTGAGCGGTCAGAAAATAGGGGGTGTGGAGCTGAAATTACACTCTTCAGAGCTCAGAAAGCCCCCTCCACACAGCACACAGGAACGGAGCTGAGGCTGTCAATCACAGGCTGCGTGCTGAAGCTCCCTCCCCCTGTCACCTTTTATCTCTAGGTGTCAGGAAAACTTTGTCAGAAGTGACTCGTGCTGATAACCAAGGAAGGAAGCAGCAGACAGAAACAGACACTTAGTGCTCTGGACTGAGACAAGCACACACTATAGAGGGATATGCTTTGTTAATGTTTCATGTCTGAGAATTACAACCATTAATGGTCTCAGACTAACAATTCTTCACAAATTCTCATTAGACACTTCTACATACCGGATCCATTTTTTTTTTTTAATAACCAGAATGGTCCATATGGGGATCGAAACCCGCAACCTTGGCGTTATTAGAATGAAGCCTTCCCTCCAATTGGGTCATCCCTAGGTCACGTGACTCCCAACTCACGCTCAGGATGGAGATATTTTGCAGCGTTATGGAATGGAAGTCTCGGTCCTATCTCCTTATTATTATCCTTTTTTATGGAAATTGTTTCATATGTGGCCGTCCGGTGATCCTCCCCTTTCCTCCCTCATTAGTAATTACCCGAAGGACGTGAATCTGCGGCTCACTTTCAAGGTCAAACTCATTTATCAGCTTACGTTCGGCGTAGACCAACTCTCCTCGAAGAGCCGTCCCGCGAGCGCAGCCTGCGTCCCCAGAACGGGGAGAGATGAATGGAAAACAATTATTTATAAGGCGGTAATTCCTCCTCACCTCCAGACCGTTGGCAGGCGCGCGGTGATGGCACAAAGGTTACGGTGGCAGTGCGGAATATTTAATGTCAGAGCCGGCACACCTTGTAATTACTTTGCCATACACGGCAATTATTCTTTTCTGAAGCCGTCCCCGGCTTCCTGCTCATTAATGTTGATGTCACCACAAGGCTGTAATTAAGGGCGCGGACCACCCAGCTGTGCCCAGCCTTAGGACCTTCCTCCCTCTCTTCATACAGATGGCACGGTAATTGTCAGAGAGAGCGAGCCTGACGGGGCTTTCTTGTAACTACTTTGTTATATTAAAGTGGACCTGTCGTCACATGTATAAGTAACGTGTTAGTGTACCCCTGACAATGCCTTTGTCTACTCTTCTCTCTAGAGCAGGGGGTCTCAAACTGGCGGGCCCTCCAGCTTTTGCAAAACTACAAGTCCCATGAGGCATTGCAAGGCTGACAGTTACCAGCATGACTCCCACAGGCAGGGGAACGATGGGACTTGTAGTTTTGCAACAGCTGGAGGGCCACCAGTTTGAGGCTCCTGCTCTAGAAGGATGGTTCCACCATCCCTCCCAGATAGGCTGCTACATAAACTAGGTACATTTTTTTTTTTGGCTTGCTTGTGTTTAGTGGAGCAGGTTGTAATTGCTTTGGTCTGTTCTAGGCTTCACTGGCTGCGGGTTCAACTGCTTCCCCCTGCCCTCTGGAGGCCTGTACAATGTAGTGGACCCAAAGCCTGAATATTTATGTGGTCTCAGCCAATCCCTGAGAGATGATGCCCAGTAGGTGGCTGAGGCATGCATAAATAGTCTGGGGCTTGAGGCAGCCCTGTTTCTTGTCCAGGGGGAGAAGTTCCCAGCCTAATGGGCAGTCCAACTGTCCTTCTACATGTGCTGCGCTAAAGCTGGGAGGGCCTGTTCTGCTGAAACTTGTTGGAACTGAATAAGGGATTTAGCCGAGGATCTGGTCTGTAGAGTTCACGGGAGAAATGTCTGGTTAATATTGGAAGGAGGCATTTGAATATCCAGGGACATTGTGAGTACAGGACCTGAGTGTAGGATCCTGGTGACTGTGTGCCGCTTAGGGAGTAAGGGAGATTGTAAACTCCTTGGCGGCAGGGACTGTGTAAAGCACTGTGTAAATAAAGAGGCCCTTCTCCACTGAACATGAATGTAAATGGGCCCTTCTCCATTGAGCACCAATCTAAAGAGGCTTTCCTCCACTGACCACAAATGTAAATGGAACCTTTTCTATTGACCACCAGTGAAAAGGGGTCCTTTCCCCAATAAGCACTAATGTAATGTAGTTCTTCTACCACTGATCGCCAATCTAAAGAGGTCCTTCTCCATTTACCACAAATGTAAATAGGCCCTTCTCCGCTGACCACCAGTGTAAAGGGGCCCCTCTCCAATGACCACCAGTCTAAAGAGGCTCTTTCCACACTGACCACACGTTTAAAGGGACCTTCTCCACTTACCGTCAGTGCAAGGGGATCCCTTCCTCAATATTCACTAATGTAAGGTGGTTCTTTTACCACTGATCACCAATCTAAAGAGGTCCTTCTCCATTGACCACAAATGAAAAGAGGCTCTTCTCCACTGACCACTGGTGTAAAGGGGCCCCTCTCCCAGTGATCACTAATAAAAGGTGGTCCTTCGATCACTTATCTCTAAAGAGACTATACCCATGCTGAATACAATTGTAAAGTGGCCCTTCTCTACTGACCACCGGGGTAAGGGAGTCCCTTTCCCAATGATCACTAATGTAAGGTGGTTCTACCACTGACCACCAATCTAAAGAGGCCCATCTTTATGACCATTAATGTAAATGGGCCCTTCTCCATTGACCACCAATCTAAAGAGGCTCTCCTCCACTGACCACAAGTGAGCTCCACTGAGCCCTTCTCCACTTATTGCCAGTGCAAGGGGGTCCCTTCACCAATATTCACTAATGTAAGGTGACTATTCTGCCAATGATCACCAATCTAAAGAGGTCCTTCTCCACTGACCACAAATGTAAATAGGCCCTTCTCCACTGACCACCAGTGTAAATGGATCCCTCTCCAATGACCACCAGTCTAAGGAGAATATTCCCATACTGACCACAAGTTTAAAGGTTCCTTCTCCACTAACCGTCAGTGCAAGGGGGTCCCTTCCTCAATATTCACTAATGTAAGGTGGTTCTTCTACCACTGATCACCAACCTAAAGAGGCCCTTCTCCATTGACCACAAATGTAAAGAGGCTCTTCTCCACTGACCACTGGTGTAAAGGGGTCCCTCTCCCAGTGATCACTAATATAAGGTGGTCCTTCTACCACTAATCACCAATCTAAAGAAACCATACCCACGCTGAATACAATTGTAAAGTGGCCCTTCTCTACTGATCACCAGGGTAAGGGTGTCCCTTTCCCAATGATCACTAATGTAAGGTGGTCCTACCACGGATCACCAATCTAAAGAGGCCCATCTCCATGACCATTAATGTAAATGGGCCCTTCTCCATTGACCACCAATCTAAAGAGGCTCTCCTCCACTGACCACAAGTTTAGAGGAGCCCTTCTCCACTTGCCAGTGCAAGAGGGTCCCTTCATCAATATTCACTAATGTAAGCTAACTCTTCTAACACTGATCACCAATCTAAAGGAGAACTGCTCCATTGACCACTAGTGTAAGAGGGGTCTGTCTCTCAACATCACTAATGTAAGGTGGTTCTTCTACCACTGATTACCAATCTAGAGAGGCCCTTCCCCACTGATCACAAATGTAAATGGACCTTCTCCACTGACCACTAGTATAAGAGGGGTCTGTCTCTCAGCGATCACTAATGTAAGGTGGTTCTTCTACCACTGATCACCAATCTAGAGAGGCCCTTCTCCACTGACCACCAGTGTAAGGGGCTCCCTCTCCCAATGATTACTAATATAAGGTGGCCCTACCATTGACCACCAATCTAAAGGGGCCCTTCCCCACTGACCACAAATGTAAATGGACCTTCTCCACTGACCACCAGTGTAAGGAGGTCCCTCTGCTAATGATCACTAATGTAAGGTGGCCCTACCATTGACCACCAATCTAAAGGGACCCTTTTCCACTGACAGCCAATGTGCAGGGGCATTGTTTCACACACCAACTATGTAAGGCAGTGGTCTCCAAACTGTGGCCCTTTGCTTGTCTTTACCCGGCCCTTGAGGCATTATTCCTGCCACTGACACCAACAACGGGGCACTATTCCATCCACTGACCCCAATGATGGGGCATAATTCCTTTCACTGACAACAAAAAGGGGGCACTATTCCTCCCGTCGACACCAGATCGGGCATTGTTTACTCCCACACTGGGCTCAGTTCGGCCCCCCTGAAGTCTGAGGACAGTAAACTGGCCCTTTCTATATAAAGTTTGGAGACCCCTGATGTAAGGGAACACAATATTCTTTTCAGGCCATTATTATTGTTTAGTTTCATTATTATTACTGAATATATTTGCTATGTAGAGCAGCCCTGGGTGTCAAATACTTAAAGTATGTCACATTCCTTATTCTTTTGATTATTCCTATATCTCCACTTAGTGCTCATATGTTAATGTACCGTGAGCTTTAGATATGGTAATTATCACCAGAAGTTCTCTTAGACCCGAAAGTTATTTGAAGGGTTCCTCCGTATTAAAAAGTTTGAGAAATTCTGGTCTATGGTTATGTCAAGAGACAAAGGTGATCTACAGAAGAGATACACGATGCATGAATGCTCTTCTGTCAAGCAGAGAGCAAGCGAATTCCAAAAGACGACTCTAAAACCAGTCATGTGATGCTGGCTTCCTAACATTTCAGTGGTTCCAATGCCCTTTCACTGATGAGTACATACTGATGAGCTCCAGGCGTAGGCATCAATAAAACTCTCTTGCTTAAGGTTTCTCTAATTGCTCAAAACCCCGAGACATATAGATGGGAACAAAGCAGAAGCATTAGCATGAAAAATGAAGGACCGTGCTGCCAAATAAAAAAGGTTCACTGCAAGCTTTGTTGGACTGGTGGCTTGAACATTTCAGTTGTTTGATCTCTGCTATGACGAGAGAACTAAAACAACGTCGTGGTGCGACACATGAGATTCCACATTTAGCGCTTTGTGGGCCAAAATTAACACATCTTTTTATTGCCGCAGTATTACACTTGAATACAATTCTAGAAGAAATTTAGATCAGGAAAAAATAAAATACACATCACTGAGTTATAACTAGACTGATATACAGCATCCCCGGAGGTTTCGTTTTTGGGGTTAGTCCCTGGCTTCTGTCCACCATCCACAAATACCTACCAAAGAACACTCAATAATGTGCTATCTCAGGTTGGACATTTTGATTGTGTGATAGTGGAGGTGTCATTGGTCTTCTCTGCCACCTCCATTGTCTCACGTAGAGTATTAGAACTCTGGTGACCTGATGGCCTTGAAAATCTGGATTAGTCAAAGGATTGGTTGACTTAGCAAAGTCAACCGTACCCCCATTGGAGTTACAGTGCCATCCTTATGGTAGACTTGGTTAAAACCAGCAATATATGTCTGATCTGGCATCTTTTGAAATTTTGAACATGTCTATGGTCCTAAGGTGGTCAAGCTACCATGTGCTCCACCGTAATCAGTGATGGATAAGTATTGAGGAGGCTGTCCTACTTAAGCCTTGTTTAAACTTAGGATATGTACACCATGTGGTCAAAGGTTTGTAGAGATCTGACCACCACACCATATGAGTTTGTTGGGCATCCCATTCCAAAACCCTGGCTATTATAATTGAGTTAACCCCCCCCCCCCCCCAATGACTATTGATATTAAGTTGGCCTTACCTTTGTGACTTTAATGTCCTTAACTCTTCTGTGAAGGCTTTTCACAAGATTTTGGAGTGCCTCAAGATTATGGCCATTCATGTGCAGTTGTCACCCTTTGTGGCAATAACATCCTCCACTCCTCTGGATAGGCATCCATGCTTTTTGGAGGGTTCCCGTGGGAATCTGTGCTTATTTTTGTCTGTCTGGCTTCTGTCTAGCTATACATGCCTTTGATTACTCCAGTGAGTTGAATGTACTGTATTTGTCCTTAGTTTGTCTTTAGTTATCCTGGACCTTTATCTCTGCTCTTGTCAGTCATTGTTCTGTTCAGACTCTATTTAGGATTGGTTTGTCTGTGGCTGATCTAATCATGATCTTGTTGGCCATCTGTCTGAAGAATTACCCCATTCTGGTGTCTGTCCTGCCTTTTAGTTGCACGTCACTCCTGGTGACGCAATGGGTCCACCAAACTCTATGGCTAAATGCAAAGACTCATATTGATATTTATAAATTGCATTGCATCCATCTGTCTGAAGGAGGGTAATACATTTATACCGGCCATTCCCAACCTTTTTACCCATTGATATCATTTTCAGTGATATGTCTATTAGACTTATCGGCAGTGGGAGGAATGCCCTCTTTTAGTAGTGGTCAGAATGGTACCCTGTAAGTTAGTGTAGCGCTGGTAGATTTGCGATCTACCATCTCATAGGTAAATTTAGTAACTTGTTCGTTAGGAAGGTTAGATTTGCCTCTGTTTCAGCTTGGCTGACGTTGCGTGTGTTTCCATACTGGGCCGTGGGTGTCGCTGTTACCACTGGCTAGTGTTGGAAGGGCAACGTGTCTAAGCATATGGATGCTCTTCTGTCCCGGAGACAACTTGGTGGAGGTGGTCCTCCGAGTTGCATTCTGGGCGAGGGTATTTATGGGACAGACGTCATATTTTGGGGTTGGTTTTACAGCCACCTGCTGGCCCTCCTGGCCGACAGGTATGCGTTAGAGAGCTATCTCGTGGTCCTCCGTTCCGGAGGCCCAGGTCGCTGCGGCGCAGGGGTGGGCCCAGAAGCTTGTCTGGGGCCTACCACAGCGGCGGAGGAATGGTCCTGAGCTGTCTATCCAAAGTGAAGAAGCTGGACAACCAAGGAGATCCCAGGGGTTGACCCGTCATGTAAGGATCATGCAACGTGCTGGTCTGGAGAGGGGCCTGGTGACTCGGTTGGAGGACGTATTCTAAAATAACTATACAGCATAGTGTTGCCGGGTTTGGCTTAAAGGTTCAAGCACTGTGACTGGCATTCATCGCAGAAAAAAAACATAACATCCTGTGGCAGAGGATCGTACGGGTTCATCCCAAACAAGTCTGTGGCAGAGGATCGTACGGGTTCATCCCAAACAAGTCTGTGGCAGAGACTTTCGTTCATGCTACGTACTGGCTGCTAGGCAAGTGAGAGAGGCCTATCTAGGCGTACAAGGAGTGTGTCCCACCAAGGGAGTGCATTCTACTGAAGTATCCAACCCCAAAGGACATTTGTCAAGAATCTCACTAAAAAGGTATTTGAGTTTTCCTCTGCAGTTTTCCTTCTGCCTCTTTCCTGCTACTTCCTTCGTTGATGGTTTAATAAAGCATTGAAAACGTACTCAAGTGTTGGTGCGTGTGTCGTCCAGAGGTAAACTCAACGGAACCCTAGACCCGGTGCCAGTGAAACAGAGGGAAGGAGAGTGAAGGTAACAGGCCCGCTTAAACCAGCAGCTCCACCGAGAGTTATTGCTACATTAGCTTAAAGGATTATTGATGCCATGCTGCTGTCTCAGCCAAGTGGTATTGGAACTTTGCAGGAACCATCAAACAGGAGGTAAATCAGCCACAGCTCAAGGAACCCTTAGCAACCTCTGGAGGAACCTTTGGGTTCCACGGAACATTGTGTAGAACACCCCTCAAAGGAGTCCCTGTAGTTAGACTGGTTCCTTCCCCAATGTTAGTGCATAGGCAGCCAAGTACACAGCATCCTCCCTCTCTGGCTCAATAAAGGGTCTAGGGAATGTCTTTTTATCCGGCTTATTGCTTGTAAACACTTGGATGGCTGTAAGGGGGGGGGGGACATGGGATACATAGTTACATAGTAGGTGAGGTCGAAAAAAGACACAAGTCCATCAAGTCCATCAAGACCCTAAGGACACCAGAAAATCAGAGGACTCGTCTCCTATTCTCTTAACAGTCTCTGGGCATTAGGCAGAAGAGGTAGCTGGAATTAGGTTCTCAATAAGGCCACCACAGGCTGAACAATTACTAGAGCCCTCTGAAGAAAAGAAAACCAGCACACAGTCACTAGGGCTCAGAATTTGAGCCAGTACTCACAATGCCATAGGATCATTGGTTGCCTCCTTCAGATATCCATGGGGCACTCTTCAGTGAGGGAGATACAAAGCTCAAGATGCCACAGGACAGCTGGACACCCTCCTCCAACTTTCACCAGGCACTCTTCAGCAAACTTTCCAAACCCAAATCCCAGACTGGAACCTTTGAAGTAGGACCTGCAGTTATGCTACAGCCAGAACCTCGATGAACATCCAGCGGTGTTGCAGCACACTGTCCCAGAGGCAAGAGGCTCTTAGGCAGGGGGCTTCTGCTGTAGGGCTAGACCCAGGACCAACTCAGCTCTGCTTTAGGCCTCAGACAATTTATGGCTCTCCAGCCACTTCCAACCACCAAGATGGCAACCATGCTGGATGCCTAGTTGAGGGGCACTGCTGATTTGAAGGGTTTTATTTATCCTGAACTGCTGCCCTGTACCCCACTGCTTCAGCCATGGTCCCCCCTTTTGCCTTCTGTTGATGATGGCAAGAGGCTGACAGCAATCTGAGTCTCGGCACCATGGGGACACTACAGTTAACTCCACAGGAACGGGCGCGCATGTGGCAGGTGCAGCCAGTATGGTGACACAGACGTAGGATCCCAACCTGGCTCTCACTGAGAAAGCCAACTTCCAGGCAATAACGGGATGCCAAACTACACTCACTAACAAGATTGAATCTCTGCAACTCGATGTGGGGCTTTCGTGGAAGTACTTTGATAAGATCCACCATCCCATCACTAAGGCGAGCGTCGGATAGGGGTTTCGGAAAACACCATCTGAGATCATTCGGCCCTCCTGCACACACTCCAGAGGTGCAATCTAGTGGCGGCGGGTCCATAATGGGTGCAGGGGCGCTGCTCCCCTAGTTTGCATGCGGGGTGCCGGACTCACAGCTTTCTATGAGTTTTTTTTTCAAGCACATGAGTAGAGCCAGAGGCTCTAATTGGCCTAAAAATGTTGGGCTTTGCGCCCCCGAACCCACCTACTTGTGACACTAGCGAATCAATATTCCCTATCAGTTTCCGGCTTCTCCTCTTGGGACAATCAGGACAGGAGGCGGATCTAAAGAAGACTGGGTTGGCCAGGAGGAGAAGCCGGGAAAGCCACGTTGCCCTGACCCTGGAGGCCTGGGGGGGTTTGTTTTCCGCCCCCAAAAAAGATTTATCACCAATCAAATCCCTTGAATCTATAGCGGAGGATGCCGAAAACCATAACAGGCGTAAAAAATCTTGGGATCCTGAGGCTACCACAGGACTTGGAGGGCCCTGACCCAGTAGCGTTTACTGAGTGCCTATTATCCAGGGCAGCTTTTTCCTCCTTCTTTGCCATGGAACAAGCCCATCGAATGCCACCAAACTGGGGACCCCCTTGGACACCACAACGCACCATTATCCTTCGGCTGCTTCACTTTTGGATTCCGATAACTTGTCCTTTGGGATTGGCTGGGTCCCTACAAATATTAAGACTGCTTATCTTCCCACTATAATTCCAGAACCCTCTAGAATGCAGGGGGAAATAATCAGACCAGCAACCTGTGAAACATTAAGCAGGCCAGAGCAATCAACAACTGCTCCACTGGCTGCAGAAGAGCCAAACTAAATTTACCTAACATCCTATACGCTATCTAGGAGGGTGCTACACTTGGATATGGTCTTACATTAAATACAATTTTACATTTTTTATACCCCCCCTCCCCCCATTGCCTTCCTTTGCTTCCAATTACCTTCCCCTGGCCTGAACCTCCCCGTCTTCAGTCAGGGAAATTGTTGTTCCTTCAGCTACAGAAAACTCAACCAAAACATACAAATACAGAACAAAGCCTTGGGATACTCATTATACGTGGGGTTCAGAACGGGGGAGACAATGACATTGAGTGTTCTCGTCATCTGAGGAACGAAGAATTCCTCGGCGTATTTGATCATTTCTGGTTCCAGCTGTTTCCTTCTACCTGATCGCTGTCATCAAATGTTGGGTAAGAGTCTTACAAACAAACAGATCCTCCATCCTCCTCCTCCTCCCAGCATGGGAGAGCCTTGTCATCACTGGACCCACACTGAGATACATGGATAGAAATATACCAACGCATGTCAAAGTCGACCCAGACGTTTTCGGTGCCGGAACAGCTCCCAGAAAACAGATGTGTGGGATTGTTGAGGGAACGATCACACTTTCTGCCGTTTAGACTCACGCTGGGTCACAAACACTCCGAATGTCGCTCATAGACGAATAAAGAAAACACTGGAGAAGGGATTTCGGTGGAATTGATTTCACCATGTAACTGCCGGACCAGTCTCTCCATCGGAGAAATTTAGCAAAAGCCAAATGCTGAATTTTCTTGGGAATTATTTTATTTTTTAGAATTTTTTAGAACTTTCTTTATTTTTTTAACTTTTGTTTCGTTGTTTGTTTGTTTTTTTCTTTCTGTGAAACGTTTGTAAAATAATGAGGTTGATGAGGGGCCGTGTTTTGGCACGGGAGCAAATCCAAGATAGGTGTCCAAGAATGCAGCTACTGTTACCCTTAGAGGCAAATTAAAGCCCATTGCACCACCAAAAAATAAAAAGCCCTAGCAATAATGCCCCCCCCCCAGTGAGTACCAGTGCCCCCCCACCTAGCACCAATGCCCCCCCCAGGGAACGTCAGTGTCCCCCTTCTCCAACCCCTAGAACCAATGCCCTCCCCAGTGAGCACAAGTGTCCCCCTTTCCCCCCACCCACCTAGCACTAATGTCCCCCCTCTCCACTTTAGAACCAATGCCTTGTCCCCCCCCCCCCACCTAGCACCAATGCCCCCCCAGTGAGCTCCAATTCCCCCCCACCTAGCACCAATCCCCCCCCCCCAGGGAGCACCAGTGCCCCCCTTCTCCAACCCCTAGAACCAATGTCCTCCCCAGTGAGTACATGTGTCCCCCTTTCCCCCCACCCACCTAGCACCAATGTCCCCCCCTCTCCCCTTTGGCACCAATGCCTTGTCCCCTCCCCCCCCCACTTAGCACTAATGCCCCCCCAGTGAGCACCAATTCCCCCCCACCTAGCACCAATGTGCCCCCCCCCCCTGGGAGCACCAGTGTTCCCTTCTCCAACCCCTAGAACCAATGCCCTCCCCGGTGGGCACAAGTGTCCCCCTTTCCCCTCACCCACCTAGCACCAATGTCCCCCCCCTCTCCCCTTTGACACCAATGCCTTGTCCCCTCCCCCCCACTTAGCACCAATGCCTCCCCAGCAAGCACCAATCCCCACCCCACCTAGCACCAATGCCCCCCCAGTGAGCTCCAATTCCCCCCCACCTAGCACCAATCCCCCCCCCCAGGGAGCACCAGTGCCCCCCTTCTCCAACCCCTAGAACCAATGTCCTCCCCAGTGAGTACATGTGTCCCCCTTTCCCCCCACCCACCTAGCACCAATGTCCCCCCCTCTCCCCTTTGGCACCAATGCCTTGTCCCCTCCCCCCCCCACTTAGCACTAATGCCCCCCCAGTGAGCACCAATTCCCCCCCACCTAGCACCAATGTGCCCCCCCCCCCCTGGGAGCACCAGTGTTCCCTTCTCCAACCCCTAGAACCAATGCCCTCCCCGGTGGGCACAAGTGTCCCCCTTTCCCCTCACCCACCTAGCACCAATGTCCCCCCCCTCTCCCCTTTGACACCAATGCCTTGTCCCCTCCCCCCCACTTAGCACCAATGCCTCCCCAGCAAGCACCAATCCCCACCCCACCTAGCACCAATGCCCCCCCCCCTCCAGGAGCACCAGTGTCCCCTTCTTCTCCAACCCCTAGCACCAGTGCCCTCCCCAGTGAGCACAAGTGTCCCCCTTTCCTCCACCCACCTAGCATCAATGTCCCCCACCTCCCCTTTAGCACCAATGCCTCTCCAGTGAGCACCAATTCCCTCCTCCCCCCCACCTAGCACCAATTCCCCCCACCTAGCACCAATGTCCCCCACACCTAGCACCAATGCCCCCCCCCCCCCCCAGGGAGCACCAGGGTCCCCTTCTTCAACCCCTTGAACCAATGCACTCCCCAGTAAGTACAAGTAGCCCTCTCTACCCCCACCCACCTAGCACCAATGCCCCCCTCCCCCCTCCCTAGCACCAATGCCCCCCCCAACTAGTACCAATGTCCCCCTCTCCCCTTAGCACCAATGCCCCCCCCCCCACCTAGTACCAATGCCCCCCCCTCTCCCCTTAGCACCAATGCCCCCCCCCCACCTAGTACCAATGTCCCCCCTCTCCCCTTAGCACCAATGCCCCCCCCCCACCTAGTACCAATGCCCCCCCTCTCCCCTTAGCACCAATGCCCCCCCAGTAAGCACCAATATTCCCCACAATAAAAAAATATATGAAATAAGATTAAAAAAAAAAAACAGAAAAGATTTATATAAGCATGTTATTATTGTGCTGATTGGGGGGGGGGGGGGGGCGGGGAAGACAAAATATAAGCCGATTCAACTTCCGCAATCCATTGGCTCCAATGCAATTTGCTAAAATGGTGACATTTTGTATGAAATTTCTGGATTTTTTGTGAAATTGCTGGGAAAATTTAAACATTTAATTTTTCTCATCCCTACTGGAAAAAAGAAAAAAAAAAAGAAATTAAGAACAAAAACGGAGTCTCTGCCAATTTTAGCGTGGAAGTGTTTCAGAACCGGCTTTCTAACGATTATGTAATTAACTGCAGATCCCAGAAAGAAGCGCATTAAACTACGACTTTAATTCCATCTACTCAGACATTTTACTTTAATTACACTGGATTTGCTACCGAAAAATTAATTGCGCGCTGACTTATTTTAAGGGCCCATTCACACCACTCGGGTCTGTTGCAAATTTTTTAACAGGCTTACGTGCAGGCGCGGTACGCGGCACGTTCATGTGCGCTGTGAAGCACATTTCTGTGCTTGGTACCTGCTTCTCTTTTGCCAGTACGGTGCCACATTACTGCTGCACACCGCAATTGTTGTGCATTGGGGTGCCATTCACAATAAGTGGTGATAACCACAGCACACCAACACACCTCACACATTGTAGTGGTGTCTGTGGGCCCTATGGAAGTTATGTGATGTGAAATTGAGGGTAGCGGATTGTCGGCTCCAAGCCCCGGAGCCCACTTCAATTCTGATTCCACCTCCACTCCAACTCAGCTCCAGAACCTAGGGGCCTACCATGCTCCGCTGTGGTTCTAGGCCATGAAGTCAGCTCCCAGTAATGAGCAAAATTGGAAGCTTAAGCTTTGCCAAAATGGTAACCTTAACCCTAACCAATGCTGGACAACTGGACAAAGTGGACCTTCAACCTTTAGATCCATTCTGATTCCACCTCCACTCCAACTCAGCTCCAGAACCTAGTGACCTACCAAGGCCCATTCTGGCTCTAGGCAATAGAGTCAGCTCCAGAACCTAGTGACCTACCATGGTTCATTCTGGCTCTAGACCATGGAGTCAGCTCCAGAGCCTAGTGACCTACCATGGTCCATTATGGCTCTAGACCATGGAGTCAGCTCCAGAACATAGTGACCTACCATGGTCCATTATGGCTCTAGGCCATGGAGTTAGCTTCAGAACCTAGTGAGCTACCATGGTCCATTCTGGCTCTAGACCATGGAGCCAGCTTCAGAACATAGTGACCTATCATGGTCCATTACGGCTCTAGACCATGGAGTCAGCTCCAGAACATAGTGACCTACCATGGTCCATTATGGCTCTAGGCCATGGAGTTAGCTTCAGAACCTAGTGAGCTACCATGGTCCATTCTGGCTCTAGACCATGGAGTCAGCTCCAGAAGATAGTGACCTACCATGGTCCATTATGGCTTTAGGCCATGGAGTTAGCTTAAGAACCTAGTGAGCTACCATGGTCCATTCTGGCTCTATACCATGGAGCCAGCTCCAGAGCATAGTGACCTATCATGGTCCATTCTGGCTCTAGACCATGGAGTCAGCTCCAGAACATAGTGACCTACCATGGTCCATTATGGCTCTAGGCCATGAAGTTAGCTTTAGAACCCAGTGAGCTACCATGGTCTATTCTAGCTCTAGGCCATGGAGTCAGCTCCAGAACATAGTGCCCTGTCACGGTCCATTCTGGCTCTAGGCCATGGAGTCAGCTCCAGAACATAGAGACCTACCATGGTCCCATAGGTGTGCATTAGGGTGTGCACAACAAAGCTCAAAAACATGCCTTTCTCTGCAGTCCCAGCTGTACTGGACAGTGAATGAATGGGAAGTGCTCTGTGCAGAGCGCAGAGGCGTCACCAGGGGGTGGCTATTGGGGCTACAGCCCCGAGTCTCTTGTCCCAGTCCTAGAATGCAGGGTACAGGGGCGGACTGAGCCGTGGTAACGCTGGCTCCGGCTCCAGCTCCGCCCCCAGACTCTACTCTCGGTCACTGGTTGCTATAGCCGCCTAGCGGCTAGCAACCAGTGACGTCACTGCCCACACTGCCCGGCATTCAAAGCGGAGGAGGATTGCACTTCCTCCTCCGCGCTAGTTCTCATGCCATTTCTGGACTGGAGCGGCCCAGTCCTATACCAGCGCGCTGTGACAGGAAGAGGAAGGAGGCGGCAAGCACAACTTGGCCGCCGTGTGACATCGATCGGCGCTCGGGCGGGCGGCTCTCCTCTGGCTGCCTCACACACCAGCACCACGGTAGAGCTGATGCTGCAGGACCTGGACACAGGTAGGTCAGTCAGTGTGTGTATGGCAGGTACCAGGTCAGTGTGTGTGGGTCAGGTAGGTCAGTTTAGGTCAGTGTGTGTGTGGGTCAGTGTGGGTCAGGTAGGTCAGTGTATGTCAGGTAGGTCAGTGTGTGTGGGTCAGGTAGGTCAGTGTGGGTCAGGTAGGTCAGTGTGGGTCAGTGTACGTCAGGTATTTCAGTGTGTGTGGGTCAGGTAGGTCAGTGTATGTAGGTCACTGTGGGTCAGGTAGGTCAGTGTATGTTAGGTAGGTCAGTGTAAGTCAGTGTGTGTAGGTCAGTGTGGGTCAGTGTATGTCGGTCAGTGTGGGTCAGGTAGGTCAGTGTATGTAGGTCAGTGTACGTCAGGTATTTCAGTGTGTGTGGGTCAGGTAGGTCAGTGTATGTCACGTAGGTCAGTGTATGTAGGTCAGTGTATGTAAGGTGGGTCAGTGTGGGTCAGGTAGGTCAGTGTGGGTCAGGTAGGTCAGTGTGGGTCAGGTAGGTCATTGTATGTAGGTCAGTGTATGTAGGTCAGGTAGGTCAGTGTGGGTCAGTGTATGTAGGTCAGTGTATGTCAGGTAGGTCAGTGTATGTAGGTCAGTGTATGTCAGGTAGGTCAGTGTATGTCAGTTAGGTAGGTCAGTGTGTGTATGTCAGGTAGGTCAGTGTGTGTGTCAGGTAGGTCAGTGTATGTAGGTCAGTGTGGGTCAGGTAGGTCAGTGTGGGTGGGTCAGTGTATGTAGGTCAGTGTGGGTCAGGTAGGTCAGTGTATCTCAGGTAGGTCATTGTATGTAGGTCAGTGTATGTAGGTCAGGTAGGTCAGTGTGGGTCAGGTAATTCAGTGTAGGTCAGTGTGGGTCAGGTAGGTCAGTGTATGTCAGGTAGGTCAGTGTATGTAGGTCAGTGTGGGTCAGGTAGGTCAGTGTATGTAGGTCAGTGTGTGTGGGTCAGGTAGGTCAGTGTATGTCAGGTAGGTCAGTGTATGTAGCTCAGTGCATGTCAGTGTAGGTCAGTGTTGGTTAGGTAGGTCATTGTATGTAGGTCAGTGTGGGTCAGTGTATGTAGGTCAGGTAGGTCAGTGTGGGTCAGTGTATGTAGGTCAGTGTATTTCAGGTAGGTAGGTCAGTGTGTGTATGTCAGGTAGGTCAGTGTGTGGGTCAGGTAGGTCAGTGTATGTCAGGTAGGTCAGTGTGTGTCAGGTAGGTAGGTCAGTTTAGTGGTCAGCAATGAAGGGCACTGGTAAGCCAGGCAGCAACCAGCAAGTCAGCCTACCCCCGCCACACAACCACACAACCCCTCCGCCCAACCAAAAAAACCCAGCGCCACTAGAGGTCCCCCCCCCCCGCCGGCCTTGGACTTCAGGCTGAAGCCCCTGGTCTTTTTGCCACCTAGCAACGCCCCTGGCAGAGCGGCTTCCTATTTAATCACAAACTGAAAAATAGTAAACACAATTTACTATGCTTCAGTTGTGAATGAACACAGTGAGTGAGTGTGTTCACTGTGTTCATTTAGAAAAGAAAAGGGGCCAGTAAATGACATATTTACTAGACTCTTCCCCCGCCCTCTACCCTGAAACATCCCCGCAGCAACCAGGAAGAGAGGAGGCATGCCAGCAACACTGTGGTGTGAGGGGGGGGGGGGGGCAAACCGGGGGGAAGCTCAAGCAATAGGGGGAATCTTCACTGAACATAGTAATTAGGGTGTGCCCAGTTACACCTTACACACCTCCCACCCATGCCTATGCATGGTCCATTCTGGCTCTAGAACATGGAGTTAGCTCCAAAACCTAATGACCTACCATGGTCCATTCTGGCTCTAGGCCACAAAGTCAGTTCCAGAACCTAATAACCTATCATGGTCCATTCTAACTGTAGGCCATGGAGCCAGTTCCAGGACCTAGTGACCTATCATGGTCCATTCTAGCTGTAGGCCATGGAGCCAGTTCCAGAACCTAGTGACCTATCATGGTCCATTCTGGCACTAGGCCATGAAGTCAGCTCTAGAATCTAGTGACCTATCAAGGTCCATTTTAGCTGTAGGCCATGGAGTAAGTTCCAGAGCCTAGTTACCTATCATGGTTCATTCTGGCTCTAGGCCATGGAGTCAGCTCCAGAGCCTAGTGACCTATCATGGTCCATTCTGGCTCCAGGCCAATAAGTCAGTTCCCAACTCCAGAGCAGCAAGAAGTAAAATCGGAAGCTTTTGCTTTGTCAAAACGGTAACCTTAACCCAAACCAATACTAAACTACTGGACAAAGTGGACCTTTAACCTCCCGATTCCTTTTAGCTCTCTGGACTCCACTCACTGCCCCCCCCCCCCCCCCCCACAGTGTAAAGTACCACTTTCTCTTTATATAGATTGTTAACTTTTGTTTAATCATTTTGTCTTTGATCCTTACCGTCGTTCTCATCCAGATAAGGATGATGTCTCCTTCCAGGGACATACTGCAGCTGGTAGGCATTGCTGGTATGCAGCATGAACCTGGAGGAGGCAGCTGGTCTCTAATGACTGTGAAGGACCAAGGTGCTGGTATGGGATCTGGACTGAGGCACCTGAGAAGCGGGTCAAAGGTATGAGGGAGGAGAATAAAGAAAAAAACAAAAAGGAGAGTGAAGCTCCCCTTCAATAGTAATCCAATGCTAAGCTTAACCCTTTGTTTCTAAAAGAAAAATAAAACAATGTCCACCTTAATGGGAACATCTGGACTGAGATACTGGCTTAGTCCAGCTCTTCACTGCAGGTAGAAGGAAGCATCCCCCCCCTCAATGATCAGACTGCAACACTGTTACTTTGCTTAGGCTCAGATGATGTCATCAGTCTGCTGCAGGCAGGGGGAAGCATTCCCTCGGTCCCCTCTCTCCACCCCCAGTGATCAGTCTACCTGGCTGCTTACCTGGGGCTCAGTCCTGAAAATGTTTCTAAAGGGATTTTTTTTTTTCAAAGCCCGAGAAGCCTCTTATAGAGGCGATTCCTCGATTCACAGAATGTGGTCTATTTATTGATTACTCGCAGCAAAGCTTCAGTTGAGTTGATGAGTTGGGGACTGCCTGCTTCCAGCAGAGGCTTCTGGGACAGGTCTTCTGAACAATGGCAAATTCAAAAACAAACATCTGCCTGGCCTGACATCTTTATGGGCTGTGGGATCTCAGCGGGCTGTGGCTGGAGTTGGATTCTCGCCCGGTATGTACAGAATGGATAAAACCTTTGATTCCCCTTTTTTTATGTAATCCATCATACGGTCCATCTGAGTGTGGAGGGCTTTCTGCTGGTGACCTGTATTGTATGGGATCAAAGAATGCAAAAAAATTCTCTTGCTGCGTGTTCGACCCATGCTTCATACATCAGCCTTGTGATTGGCCCCGGCTTCTGACCGACAGTACAAAACGGCCAATCAGAAGTCGAGGGTTGGTGGAAAGTACACACCCCAGCCAGGCAGAGCGAGGGAATGCTGAATGTATGTGCTGGCAAGGGGTGCTGGGGTGTGCTGGAGGGTCTATTGATTCTGGTTGCTGGAGGATCTATTTCTTACTGCTGGGGGGTATAGTGTTGATGTGGTTGTCTATTGTCGCTGGGGTGATCTACTGTTACGAGGTGGGGTCTACATTGCTGGGGGGTTCCTTTGCTGCTGGTGGGGATCTATTGTTGCTGGGGGGGTTCTGTTGTTTCTGAGTAGGATCGATTGTTGCTGTGGGGATCTATTGTTGCTGGGGAGATCTATTTTTTCTGGTTGCTGTAGGATCTTTTTTTTACTGCTGGGGGGGTATAGTGTTGATGTGGTTGTCTATTGTCGTTGGGGTGATCTACTGTTATGCGGTGGGGTCTACATTGCTGGGGGTTCCTTTGCTGCTGGTGGGGATCTATTGTTGCTGGGGGGGTTCTGTTGTTTCTGAGTAGGATCGATTGTTGCTGTGGGGATCTATTGTTGCTGGGGAGATCTATTGTTGGTGGTGGAGGGGTCTGCTGTTGCTGGGGGGTCTATTGTTACTTGTGGGGAGTGGTGGCCCGTCCATAGAGGGCGCACCCCTTATCCATGCGTCCGGCCCCCTTATCTACATATCAGGCCGCCGGACTGTGGATTCCAATGCGGTGGGGGTGTCTTTTTGAAACATGTGATTAGAGCCAGAGGCTCTAATAGGCTTCAAAAAAGGGTGGGCTCAGGGCGCAAAGCACTGTGAATATGGAGGTTAAAGGTCCACTTTGTCCAGTAGTCCAGTATTGGGTTAGGTTAAGGTTACCGTTTTGGCAAAGCAAAAGCTTCCGATTTTGCTTCTTGCTGCCCTGGAGTTGGGAACTGACTTATTGGCCTAGAGCCAGAATGGACCATGATAGGTCACTAGGCTCTGGAGCTGACTCCATGGCCTACAGCTAAAATGGACCATAATAGGTCACTAGGCTCTGCAGCTGACTCCATGGCCTACAGCTAGAATGGACCATGATAGGTCATTAGGCTCTGGAGCTGACTCCATGCCCTACAGCTAGAATGGACCATGATAGGTCACTAGGCTCTGGAGCTGACTCCATGGCCTACAGCTAGAATGGACCATGATAGGTCACTAGGCTCTGCAGCTGACTCCATGGTCTACAGCTAGAATGGACCATAATAGGTCACTAGGCTCTGCAGCTGACTCCATGGCCTACAGCTAGAATGGACCATGATAGGTCACTAGGTTCTGGAGCTGACTTCATGACCACCCAGTTGTGTGACGATAGCGCATGAATTTACGCACTTTTCAATCTAAAGTTCCTCCCTGCCAGTCAGGAGGCAGGACGTGAGACCTGTTTCCAGGATAGGCCAAAGCGGAAGCCCAGCGCTTAGGTGGAAGAGAGAGGAGAAACACAGGGGAGAAAGCTGCTGGAGGAGTGAACACCGGAGCTGCTGCTCGCACTCCGCCGCTCGCAAGGTGGGCGGACCATGCTGGAGGACACCACAGCCCGCCACCTAGATTGGGTAAGTGCCAGACCGCCGGACGGCCAGGGGGGGGTGTCAGTGCCCCGCTGCCGGGGGGGTTGTTTGCCGCCCTCCCCAAAAGAAGAACCCACCAGCCGCCACTGCTTGTGGGAATCTATTGTTACTGGGGGAAATATTGTTGTATAGGCAGTGGCGAGAGGTGGGTGGACCCATTCCCCTTCCTGAATAAGTGATCATGCAGTTGTATAGCCGCTCGATCACTTTTACTTTGTACAGAATAGCCACCTGAAGAAAATGATATCAAGATCATGGATGAGGCTACAGCCGGGGTCTTGATATCACTGCTCCCGTCCGAGGACATACAGGTACGTCCTAAGGACGGGAAGTAATTTAAGTTTGGTGAACCCGAATTAGAGGAAAATCCCACAGAAGTCTATAGGGTTGAATATATTGCTGTTACTTTCTGGACATTTTTAGGGGCTATTGGAGAAACTACTGTCAAAAAGGTTATGGGTTGGCTGAAAACGGCCAGGTAGGGCAATGCAAACATTTTTAAACAAAATTTCTGCTTGGAGCAGCAATCATTTGTCCTGGTCTGTTCAAGGTTTCACAGTATGGGAGTTTGATTGCCCCGGCCTCTGGAAGAAGCTTCCAGTGCTTAGGGTGGGAGATTCAAATAACCAACCTGAATATTTATCATGCTCCAGCCAATCCCTGGAGAAAAGTATCTAGTAGGGGGCTGAAAAGGTGATAAAAAGTCTTAAGTACTGGGGAGCTGGGTCCCCCCCACCTCAGGAGGGTTCCAAAGCCTGAGGGGCTGCTGCCCTTAGGCAGTTCATGGACTGGATAGCTGTTCTGAAGGCCTCAGTGGTGTCGGGGCTGAAGGCCTGGATGTATCCCTTGAGGAGCTGGTTGTAGGACTTCACCACAAGGGATCTGGTCTGGAGAAGGACTGTCTCCCTCACTGGACTGTGTCTGGACAAACCTGGAAGGTGGCAGCTGTCCTGGGGACTTGTGAGTAAAGACCATAACTTGATTCCTGGTGACTGGGTGCTTTTGGGGGATGTAAGCTCCAGTGGTAGCTTGGACTGACACGGGTCTCATAGGGTCTCAGAGTTCTGGTCATTCTCCGGTTCTCAGCAGATTCCTGGAGTGTGAGCTTAGAGAAGAGCATCCTCTAGTTACCGTGCAAGCGTTTTGGAGTATCCCATGCCCTAAATCCTCTGTTAAAGTTTCTTCAAGCAGTAAGTCACAAAAAGACATCCCCTAGACCAAGAGTAGACAACCTCAGCACTCCAGCTGTTATGAAACTACAAGTCCCATGAGGCATTCCTAGATTCCTAGAGGCAGGGACATGATGGGATTTGTAGTTTCACCACAGCTGGAGTGCTGAGGTTGCCTACCCCTACCCTAGACTATGATATTAGAGCCGGTGTGAATGGACTGGTGCTTGTGGAGGTGGGCGGCCTCTGTACTATTAGGGTAGAACCAGCTATTACCAGTGGCCCCTGCAGGGGTAGCGCTAAACAATAATGTGACCAGGGCCGGAACAAGGGGTGTGCAAGAGGGGCAGCTGCCCTGGGCACCGTGGTATCATGTGAGGTGGGGGGGGGGCACCACAAGGAGAGAGATTGGGGGAGAGGGGATTTCTGTTCAGAAGGGGAATTTGGGGAGCGACAGGGGGCAAGAATTATAGGAGGGCAAATTTGGGGAGGTATGCTAGGAGTGGTGATTTGGGGGGGGGGGGGTTATGTTGGTAGGGGGGATGGGAAAAAGGATTTGTGCTAGAAGGGAAAATGTAGTATGGTAGATATATATATATTTTTTTTTTTTGGAGGGGGAGGATTTGTGCTAGTAGGGATGATTTGGGGCATTTGTGCTAGGAGGAGAAATTTGTGTGTGTGTGTTTATGTGGGGGGGGGGATTTGTTCTGCTAGTAGGGATGATTGGGGGGGGGGTATTTGTGCTAGGAGGGGAAATTTGTGAGGGGGGGATTTGTGCTAGGACAAGGTAATTGTGGGAGGGAAATTTGTGCTGGAAGGGGAAAATTTGGAGTGGGGGGGGGATTTGTGCTTGGAGGGGAAATTCGAGGGGAAGAGGATTTGTGCCGGAAGGAGGAATTTTTTTTTTTTGGGGGGGGGGGGATTTGTGCTGGGGGGCATATGGGGAGAGAGAGGATTTGAGCTGGGAGGGGGGTTGGGGGGCAACTATTTGTGCTGGGATGGGGGATTTCAGCAGGGGACAGATTTGTACTGGGAGGAGGGGGAATTTATTTAGGGGGTGAGCATGCAGATTAGTGCTCAATTTTTTTGGGGGGGAGGATTTTCGCTAACACATAATGCTCATACATGAGGAGGGGGGCGCAATTTGGCATGTTTGCCCTGGGTGCTAGATGACCTTGTCCCGGCACTGCATGTGACATTGTGGGTCTTGTCACTCCTTTAGTAGAAGGTGGTTCCTCAATGCCATCTGGTGCCGTTATCTACTAGACTCTGCTGTGAGCCCAGGGCAGCTTGATTATGCCCCCCACAGAACATGGGTTTAATGGCATTGGACGTCACTCAACCCTGAAGAATATTGATGTTGAAACCAGAAGAGGACACATCTGGTGGAGAACACATCGGGTGGTGCTGGAGCTTGAAGTGGGTGAATGGTGGGCATGGGTTGAATGGCATTGGACCTCACTCAACCCTGAAAAATACTGATGTTGAAACTAGAAAAGGACACATCAGGTGGAGAACACATTGGGTGGTGCTGGAGCTTGAAGTGGGTAAATAGTGAGCAAGGGTTGAATGGCATTGGACGTCACTCAACCCTGAAGAATACTGATGTTGAAACCAGAAGAGGACACATCAGGTGGAGAACACATCGGGTGGTGCTGGAGCTTGAAGTGGGTAAATAGTGAGCAAGGGTTGAATGGCATTGGACGTCACTCAACCCTGAAGAATACTAATGTTGAAACTAGAAGAGGACACATCGGGTGGAGAACACATCAGGTGGTGCTGAAGCTTGAAGGGGTGATGGGTGAGCATGGGTTAAATGGCATTGAACGTCACTCAACCCTGAAGAATATTGATGTTGAAACCAAAAGAGAACACATCGGGTGGAGAACACATCGGGTGGTGCTGGAGCTTGAAGTGGGTAAATAGTGAGTATGGGTTGAATGGCATTGGACGTCACTCAACCCTGAAGAATACTGATGTTGAAACTAGAAGAGGACACATCGGGTGGAGAACACATCAGGTGGTGCTGAAGCTTGAAGGGGTGAATGGTGAGCATGGGTTAAATGGCATTGGATGTCACTCAACCCTGAAGAATACTGATGTTGGAACCAGAAGAGGACACATCGGGTGGAGAACACATCGGGTGGTGCTGGAGCTTGAAGTGCGTGAATAGTGAGCATTGGACGTCACTCAAACCTGAAGAATACTGATGTTGAAACCAGAGGGGGACATGTTGGGTGTAGGTGTTGGAGCTTAGAGTGGATGAGTAGTGTGTTGCAAACTTATTTTAAAATTTCAAGAGTGGGAGCAACATGTAGAAAAAACACCCAGAACCTGGAGATGTTCCTCCATATAACACTTCTAACATTTGAATTTTTTCTTGCTGTGCAGAGCTCTCTATATAATTTTTACAGCTCTGTAAGTTGACCTAATAAGTGGTTTTTTGGTGAGCGTTGGAAAACATATTAGTGATTTTTTCGTACGGCTACATTTGGCCCCCCCAAAATTAATCTATTTAGCAAAAGTGCATAAACCGTGACCGTGCTACGTCTCCAGCAACCAAACAGATACTTCAGAATATGGGACAGTTCATAATTAAACGAAGGAAGGCAAAGTGTTGACAAGTTGAATATTATCCTTGTGGTAAAGTCAGCAGATGTATAAAATTTCCCTGATCACCACTAACAAGAGGACTGCGAGGAGGAAATGTGGTCATTCAGCTATGTGAAATGCAGGCGTTGTGCTATTCTCCACAAAACTACAAAAATAGTCAGCATGTTACTATGTAGGTAGACTACAGGCGTGAACGATTGTTTTGGGGCCCCATATCAAAACTCTTATGTCTTCCTTGGTCTAAAAAGAAAAAAAAAGTAACCTCAAAGCCTGGAGTTATGGAGGGAGGATCGTACCCACAGAGGGGAGGCTAGTCCTGGTGACTGCAGGAGCATAACTGATGGTAGACAGACAGTAGAGGGTACAATGGTAGAGCATAGCAGGCCAGGCAGCTGCAGGGCATACTGGACACTGCATGGATGGCACATGGGGTACACTTGGAGATGTGGGACACATTGGACCCCATTTAAAGACAGGGAGGGCAGAGGGGCACACTAAATGACATAGGGCACACAGGAGTGCAGTTGGAGACACAGGGTGCAAGGGGGCAGCTGGACACACAGGGGCATACTTTGAGACACAGGGTGTACTTGAAGCCATGGGGTGCACTTGGAGACACGAGGGGTACACTTGGAGTCATAGGGAGCACTGGGGTGCGCTTCAAGACACAGGGGCATACTCTGAGACACATGCAGGGCACACTTGAAGACACGGGGTGATCTAGGGTGCCCTTAAAGACATGGGACATACTCTGAGACACAAGGCATTCAGGGCACACTTAGAGATATGGGGTGCACAGGGACATGCTTGGGGACTTGGGGACACGGGGATGCACTTGGAGACATGGGGTGCACTAGGACAAACGTAGAGACACAGGACACACAAGGTACACTTGAAGACATGGGGAACACTGGGGTGCATTTAGAGACTCAAGGGGCACACTTGGTGACATGGGGCCCACTGGGAGATACTGAGCTTTACTTGGAGACATGAGGCTCATTGGGGTGCTTTTTGGAAAGACAGGGCACTCTTGGAGACATGGGGCACACTGGGGTGCATTTGGAGACACAAGGGGCACACTTGGAGACATAGGGAACACTGGGGTGCTTTTTGGAAACACAGGGCACACTTGGAGACATGGGACACCTTGGATTGCATTTGAAGATAGAAGGGGCACACTGGGAGATACTGAGCGCACTTGGAGACATGGGGCACACTGTGATGCATTTGGAGACTCAAGGGGCACACTTGGAGACCTGGGGAACACTGGGATGGATTTGGAGACACAAGGGGCACACTTGGAGACAAGACATAGGGAACACCTGGGCGCTTTTTGGAAACTCAGGGCACACTTGGAGACATGGGGCACACTGGATTGCATTGGAAGGTACAAGGGGCACACTGGGAGATACTGAGTGCACTTGGAGACATGGGGTACACTGGGGTGCATTTGGAGATACAAAGGGCACACTTGGAGACACGGGGAACACTGGGGTGCATTTGGAGACACAAGGGGCACACTTAGAGACATGGGGAACACTGGGTTGCATTTAAAGATACAAGGGGAACACTGGGAGACACAGAGCACACTGGAGTGCATTTGGTGACTCAAGGGGCACACTTGGAGACATGGGACATACTGGGGTGCATTTGGCAATGCAAGAGGCACACTTGAAGACATGGGGAACACTTAGGTGCATTTGGAGCTACAAGGGGCACACTTGGAGACATGGGGAACACTGTGGTGCATTTACAGATACAAGGGGGACACTTGAAGATATGGGGAACACTGGGGTGCATTTGGAGATACAAGGAGCACACTTGAAGACATGGGACACACTGAGGTGCATTTACAGATACAAGGGGGACACTTGAAGACATGGCGAACACTGGGATGGATTTGGAGAGATAAGGAGCACACTTGGAGACACGGGACACACTGGAGTGCATTTAGCGATACAAGGGGCACACTTGGAGACATGGGGAACACTGAATTGCATTTGGCGATACAAGGGGCACACTTGGAGACATGGGACACACTGGGGTGCATCTGAAGATATAAGGAGCACACTTGGAGACATGGGGCACACTGGGGTGCATTTGGAGATACAAGGGGGACACTTGGAGACATGGGGCACACTGGATTGCATTTGAAGATAAAAGGGGCACACTTTGAGATATGGGACACACTGGGGTGCATTTAGAGACATGGGGCACACAAGGGCACACTTAGAGACATAGGGCGCACTGGAGTGCACTTGGACACATGGGGTGCACAGAGCATATCTAGAGAAGTAGGGCACACTTGGAGTCATGGGGCAAACTTAGAGACATGGGGCACACAGAAATGCACCTGAAGACATGGGGGGGCATAGGCCGCACTTGGAGACATAGGGCATACTGGGGCACACTTGGTGATATTGGGCACACAGGAGTGACCTTGGAGGCATGGGGCACACTTGGACATATGGGGTGCATTGAGATGCACTTGAAGACATAGGGCACATTTAGAGACATGAAGTGCACAGGGTGCACTTGGAGAAATAGGGCACACAGGGGCACACTCAAGGACACAGGGCACACCTGGAGACACACTCAGGTGCACTTGGAGAATAGGTGCGCATAGGGAGCACTTAGAGACATAGGGCACACTTGAAGACATGGGGTGCACTTGGAGACACGGGGTACACTGGGGCACACTTGGAGGCATGGGGTACACTGGGGCACACTTGAAGACATGGGGTACACTTGGAGACATGGGGTACACTGGGGCACACTTGGAGACATGGGGTACACTAGGGTGCACATAGAGACATGAAGCTCAAGAGGAACAGAGATACTGAGGAGAAGACGGACTAGGGTTCTTGACATGGAGGCACTGGGAAACGGGCAGATCCTGTAGGTATGGGGCAACCAACTTGAAGGTAGCAATGTGTTGCTTGAACACAATACCACCAATCAGGAGAGCCGTCTCCATACCGGCAGAGGTGCCGGCGAACATTGCAGAGTGAAGCACAAGACAGCACTGGATTTCGGCAGGATCCACAGGTTTTTCTAGGCAGGGCTATCTCCAGGTATTCTATACGTACCACCATTATTGCAGGTATCAGAACACAAAGTAAAGACCTTCATTTTTCGGCTCATCCTATTACTCACTCTGCATGTAGGAAAAATGTATATGATGTGTATGAAGAGAATCTCAATATTTTTCATTCAGCATATTCACCTCGAGTCCGCCATTAATTAAAACTTCCGTATTTAAGCCGTTCCCTTCCCCCTGCGCCCTTTCACTGATGATGGAATGATGGTCTCTATTAAAGTCACCATTAATCTGCAGCAGAGCGGGGAGCAGCCATTTGTCACCGAGTTCAAATAACCGGGAGACGGAGGTGGCCGGGTGGCCATTACGGGTGTCACGTTGCGAGCCGCCAATATTAAAGTCGAATTAAAGATGCACATTTATTCTCAGGCGACATGTGCCGAGGTCAACGGAGCAGAAGACGAAGCAGAAGACGGAACAGAAGACGGAGCAGAAGACGGAGCAGAAGACGGAGCAGAAGACGGAGCAGAAGACGGAGCAGAAGACGAAGCAGAAGACGGAACAGAAGACGGAGCAGAAGACGGAGCAGAAGACGGAGCAGAAGATGGAGCAAAAGACGGAGCAGAGGACGGAGCAGAAGATGGAGCAGAAGACAGAGCAGAAGACTGAACAGAAGATGGAGCAGAAGACGGAGCAGAAGATGGAGCAGAAGACGGATCAGAAGATGGAGCAGAAGACAGAGCAGAAGACGGAGCAGAAGACAGAGCAGAAGACGGAGCAGAAGACGGAGCAGAAGACAGAGCAGAAGACGGAGCAGAAGACGGAGCAGAAGACGGATCAGAAGACAGAGCAGAAGACAGGGCAGAAGACAGGGCAGAAGACAGGGCAGAAGACGGATCAGAAGATGGAGCAGAAGACGGAGCAGAAGACGGAGCAGAAGACGGATCAGAAGACAGAGCAGAAGACAGGGCAGAAGACGGAGCAGAAGATGGAGCAGAAGACGGAGCAGAAGACGGAGCAAAAGACGGAGCAGAAGATGGAGCAGAAGACGGATCAGAAGACAGAGCAGAAGACAGGGCAGAAGACGGATCAGAAGATGGAGCAGAAGACGGAGCAGAAGACGGAGCAGAAGACGGATCAGAAGACAGAGCAGAAGACAGGGCAGAAGACGGAGCAGAAGATGGAGCAGAAGACGGAGCAGAAGACGGAGCAAAAGACGGAGCAGAAGATGGAGCAGAAGACTGATGAGAAGACGGAGCAAAAGACGGAGCAGAAGATGGAGCAGAAGACTGAGCAGAAAACTGAGCAGAAGACGGAGCAGAAGATGGAACAGAAGACGGAGCAGAAGACGGAGCAGAAGATGGAGCAGAAGACGGAGCAGAAGACGGAGCAGAAGACGGAGCAGAAGATGGAACAAAAGACGGAGCAGAAGACGGAGCAGAAGACGAGGCGTCTCTAATAAATAAACGGCAGAAGCTCTCAGCGTCAGAGTTTCCTCTGCACCAATTCCCCGAAACAGCTCAACGAGCGACAATTATTTCACTGATACCAATCTGCTCATCCACATTGGTGACATCAGTGGGCCGTGTCTGTGTAATGTGTGCCAAAAAGCCACCAGTAGTCTCCATCAGAAGTCCCTGTGACAGGGTGACAACACAAGAGAACAACTGGGAGAAGGGGATAGAGCATGGTCACCCTATAACAGGAAGTGTCTGAACATAGACCTTTGTGGCAGAATCACCAACTACAATCGGGTGCCCCCCTCCCCCCCACATGCCACATACACAATGACTGCCCATGATCTGACGTTCGCGGTGATACCTCACATGTGTGGAACGACCACTGTTTGTGTGCGTGCGGGACCGACATGTGCATTCGCCTTTGCGCGCAAGCACAGGAGGGTGGGGGCACTTTCATTTTTTTCATTTTACATTATTGGTTTTTTATTTGTACACTGTTGCTTTCATTTCTTTTTTTTTAATTATTATGAATTTATTTTGTTTGTACACTGTTGCTTTCATTTTTTTAAAATTACTAATTTATTTATTTGCTTTTTTTATTTGTACAATGTTGCTTTCATTTTTTTTTAATTACTAATTTATTTATTTTATTTTTTTATTTGTACACTGTTGCTTTCATTTTTTTCATTATTAATTTATTTTATTTGTACACTGTTGCTTTCATTTTTTTTAAATTACTAATTTATTTATTTTATTTTTTTATTTGTACACTGTTGCTTTCATTTTTTTCATTATTAATTTATTTTATTTGTACACTGTTGCTTTCATTTTTTTCATTATTAATTTATTTTATTTGTACACTGTTGCTTTCATTTTTTTTAAATTACTAATTTATTTATTTTATTTTTTTATTTGTACACTGTTGCTTTCATTTTTTTCATTATTAATTTATTTTATTTGTACACTGTTGCTTTCATTTTTTTTAAATTACTAATTTATTTATTTCCTTTTTTTATTTGTACAATGTTGCTTTCATTTTTTTTTAATTACTAATTTATTTATTTTATTTTTTTATTTGTACACTGTTGCTTTCATTTTTTTCATTATTAATTTATTTTATTTGTACAATGTTGCTTTCATTTTTTTTTTAATTACTAATTTATTTATTTTATTTTTTTTATTTGTACACTGTTGCTTTCATTTTTTTTTCATTATTAATGTATTTTATTTGTACATTGTTGCTTTCATTTTTTTAATTATTAATTTATTTTATTTTGTACATTGTTGCTTTTTGCTTACATTTATTTTTTAATTGCTATTTTTTTATTTTATTTTTATTTGTACACTTTTGCTTTCATTTTTTTAATTCCTAATTTATTTTATTTGTACACTGTTGCTTTAATTCTTTTAAAATTACTAATTTATTTATTTCCTTTTTTTATTTGTACAATGTTGCTTTCATTTTTTTTAATTACTAATTTATTTATTTTATTTTTTTATTTGTACACTGTTGCTTTCATTTTTTTATTATTAATTTATTTTATTTGTACACTGTTGCTTTCATTTTTTTTTTAATTACTAATTTATTTTTTTTTTTTTTTTATTTGTACACTGTTGCTTTCATTTTTTTTCATTATTAATGTATTTTATTTGTACATTGTTGCTTTCATTTTTTTAATTATTAATTTATTTTATTTTGTACATTGTTGCTTTTTGCTTACATTTATTTTTTAATTGCTATTTTTTTATTTTTTTTTTATTTGTACACTTTTGCTTTCATTTTTTTAATTCTTAATTTATTTTATTTGTACACTGTTGCTTTAATTCTTTTAAAATTACTAATTTATTTATTTTTTGTGCACTGTTCCTTTCATTTTTTTTTCATTATTAATTTATTTTAGTTGTACACTGTTGCTTTCATATTTTTTTTTTCATTATTAATTTATTTTATTTTGACACTGTTGCTTTCATTTATTTTAATTATTCATTTATTTTATTTTGACACTGTTGCTTTCATTTTTTTTAATTATTATTGTATTAGATTTTATTTTATTTTTTTTCATTTTTACACTGTTGCTTTCATTTTTTTTCTTTCTTTCTTTTTTTTATCACTTTTATTGCTGACACAAGGAATGTAAGCATCCTTTGTGACAGGTCCTCTTTATGGAGGGATCTATAAGACCCCAAATCCCTCCTCTGCACTTAAAAGCACTCAAAACATGATCAGCGTTTTTTTTTAACGCTTTAGACGGCGCCGATGGTTTCCAAATAAACCGGAAGTGATGTTGTGTCATCACCAAAGCATCCCGGGACCTGGATGGGGAAAGTGCCAAGCGTGCTTGCAGGCGAGCGGGGCTGCTGAGCGGGCGAGTGGGGCTGCCAAGTGGGCGAGCGTGGGTAACAAGCAGGGCTGTCAAGTTGGCGAGCGGGGGGGGTAACAAGAGGGGGGCTGCCAAGTGGGTGAGTGGGGGAGTAACAAGAGCGGGGCTGCCGAGTGGGCGAGTGGGGGGGTAACAAGAGCGGGGGTGCCGAGTGGGCGAGTGGGGCTGCCGAGTGGGCGAGCGTGGGTAAGAAGCAGGGCTGTCAGGTCGGCGAGCGGGGCTGCCAAGTGGGGAGTGGGGGGGGGTAACAAGAGCGGGGCTGCCGAGTGGGCGAGTGGGGCTGCCAAGTGGGCGAGCTGGGGTAAGAAGCGGTGCTGCCGAGTGGGCGAGTGGGGCTGCCAAGTGGGTGAGTGGGGGGTAACAAGCGGGGCTGCCAAGTGGGCAAGTGGGGGGTAACAAGAGCGGGGCTGCTGAGTGGGCAAGCGGGACTACCAAGTGGGCAAGCGGGGGTAGCAAGCGGGGCTGCCAAGTGGGGGGGTGGGGATCACAAGCGGGGCTGCCAAGTGGGCAAATGGGTGAGTGGGAGGAAACAAGCGGGGCTGGCGAGCGGCGCTGGCGGGGGGGGGCAGTTGGCGGAAAAATGGTGCACCAGCCGCCACTGCTGAAATATCTCCCTGTGTGCAGGTGGGAGAGGAGAGGACGGAAGCCGGCAGCACTGTGAGGGAAAGGGGCACACAGGGGGGTCTGGACAGAAAATGCCAGGACCAATCCCCCTGCAGTGCAGGCGGTGGGAGAGAGAGGAGGAGAAGCCGGCAGTGCTGCAGGGGGGAGGCAGAAAAGCATTAGTGTCTGCAGTAAGACAGTACAGCTGACCCTCCTCCTCAGTAGGTGCCCAGCCCCCCTCCCCCTTTTGAACTGATGCGGCCTGGGCCCAGCACAAGAGGGCTGGCTGTACTGCCTCCTCAGCAGGTGCCCAGGCCCCCCTATTGAACTGATGGGGCCTGGGCCCAGTACAGGGGGGCTGGCTGTACTGCCTCCTCAGCAGGTGCCCAGGCCCCCCTATTGAACTGATGGGGCCTGGGCCCAGTACAGGGGGGCTGACTGTACTGCCTCCTCAGCAGGTTCCCAGGCCCCCCTTTTTGAACTGATGGGGCCCGAGCCCAGTACAGGGGGGCTGGCTGTACTACCTCTTCAGCAGGTGCCCAGGCCCCCCTATAGAACTGATGGGGCCCGGGCCCAGTACAGGGGGGCTGGCTGTACTGCCTCCTCAGCAGGTGCCCAGGCCCCCCCTTTTGAACTAATGGGGCCCCGGCCCAGTACAGGGAGGCTGGCTGTACTGCCTCCTCAGCAGGTGCCCAGGCCCCCCTATTGAACTGATGGGGCCCAGTACAGGGGGGGCTGCCTGCACTGCCTTATCAGCGGTCCTGTAACTGTGCAAGACTGAAGGGGGGGCTGGAGGGAGGATTTAAAGTGTAATGATTGTTAGCAATCGGGTTCACTTTAAATGGAAACGTCAAAGTCTGTTTTCCGGTACGATCGTCGGAATGTAAGCCTCGCCAGGTGATAAATTGTATAATGTAGAAAACAAACATTCGACCTGACAATCCCCATTGACATTCCATGAACACAATGTCATTGTGGGGTATTGATGTCATTAAGGACACGCATGGGTACACTGCACTCACAGCCCCGTCACTCATCTGTCATGGCTGCAAATTTTAATGGCATTATTTGGCGCGGCTATTGATTGTGAAAACACGGGAGACTTTGTGTTGGATGTAGCTTCCCTCGCTTCCTCCCCAGCGAGCAGAAACATTTCTCCCCCCCCCCCAATCCGCCTCCTCGCCGAGCGCCCCTTCCACGTACTTTGTCAGCGTTACCCCATCTATCCTCTCCCTTTAAAGGACGTTTCATCGCCCCGTCACTGCCTTCACATTCCACCTATCTCCTGCGGTGGGATTCTGGGGGCAGCTCACAGACAGAGGGCTTCAAGCCGCCCGGATCCCCTTGCCAAGTTCTCCGGCGGAGCACGATTTTCAGAAACTCCGTCCAGAAAAGTCAACATTACACGCCGAGGCTCAGACACTGATGAAAGTCAAACAGATCGCTTTCTGTTTGTACAAATCCCTGTTTTTGCTGGCTGTGAGTTCCTGCTGGGCTTTAGAAGAGAGCCATTTGAACCGGCTCCCAAAAAACGAGAACCTGATCCTGGCCTGGGAACCCGGGGCGAGTCTGGGAACCGGGGTCCAAGAGCCCAGGAGCTGGTAGAAAAGGGCGGCCTGCTTGGCTTATTGGAGTCTCTCGGCTGTAACTTTCCCTAAAAGCTCCTGACCCACTTCTTAGGCCGTAAAAGGGGCCCCCCTGGGTTTGTTCTGCTGATCAGGCGTAGAGGTAATAAAGACTACTGCAGACCACAGAGAGACGTTTCAGGGAAATCATCGCCCTCTCCGAGCCATTAACTCTGGGATTCCCAGTATTGATCTATTGCATCCAGGCAGACTGAAAGTGTATACTGCAATATACCTTCCAAGCCATTCATCACAACTTATAGAAAAATCTGTAAGTAAAACATATTCATCATCCTAGAAAACCTCCATCTGTCGATAATTTGTGTTTATTGGCGCCTACAGCTGACATCATGAAACATGTTCCCGAGTAACGGAAAGTTCGGTTTACCAACCCCAAATGTTCCACCTGCCAAGGAGAGGAAACGTTTAAACGGCGATTAGAAACAA
Organism: Lithobates clamitans; assembly: GCA_037952925.1. Taxonomy (NCBI): domain Eukaryota; kingdom Metazoa; phylum Chordata; class Amphibia; order Anura; family Ranidae; genus Lithobates; species Lithobates clamitans. The sequence continues at coordinate 255,151 of JBBGZY010002261.1, read as the reverse complement.
AGTGTCAGTAATGTAACATAAGGCGCCAGGAATGTGTCAGGCTTTCAAACAGGCATGTCCAGCAGTCTACTTAAGCCTTCCTGAATAAGGCAGGTGTGCACTACAGGGACCTGAGCAGATGGCAAAGGCTCAAAGCTGACGGTTACATACGCTGTCAGTTTGTGGAACTTAACCATCACACCTATACGATATGGCCAAAATTTTGTGAACCCCCCCCTCTCTAAATGTTTGAGTTCAGGTGTCTCCAGTGAAGGATCCTGTAAACACTACAATACACAAAGACATTTTTCATCTATCGATAATTTGTGTATATGGGCTCCTACAGGTCACATCATGAAACATGTTCCAGAGCAACAGAAAGTTCGGTTTACCAACTCCAAATGTTCCACCTGCCAAGAAGAGGAAACGTTTAAACGGCGATTAGAAACAAAGTGTCAGTAATGTAACATAAAGCGCCAGGAATGTGTCAGGCTTTCAAACAGGCATGTCCAGCAGTCTACTTAAGCCTTCCTGAATAAGGCAGGTGTGCACTACAGGGACCTGAGCGGATGCCAAAGGCTCAAAGCTGACGGTTACATACGCTGTCCGTTTGTGGAACTTAACCATCACACCTATACGATATGGCCAAAATTTTGTGAACCCCCCCCCCCTCTAAATGTTTGAGTTCAGGTGTCTCCAGTGAAGGATCCTGTAAACACTACAATATACACAGACATTTTTCATCTATCGATAATTTATGTATATGGGCTCCTACAGTTGACATCATGAAACATGGTCCAGAGCAACGGAAAGTTCGGTTTACCAACTCCAAATGTTCCACCTGCCAAGAAGAGGAGATGCTTAAAAGGCAGACATGTCCAGCAGTCTTCTTAAGCCTTCCTAAATAGGGCAGGTGTGCACTACAGGGACCTGAGCAGATGGCAAAGGCTCAAAGCTGACGGTTACATGCGCTATCAGCTTGTGGACACTTAACCATCACGCCTGTACGATATGGCCAAAAGTTTGTGAACCCCCCCCCTCTAAATGTTTGAGTTCAGGTGTCTCCAGTGAAGGATCCTGTAAACACTACAATATACAAAGACATTTTTTCACCTATCGATAATTTGCGTATATGGGCTCCTACAGCTGACATCATGAAACATGTTCCTGAGTAACGGAAAGTTCGGTTTACCAACTCCAAATGTTCCACCTGCCAAGGAGAGGAAACGTTTAAACGGCGATTAGAAACAAAGTGTCAGTAATGTAACATAAAGCGCCAGGAATGTGTCAGGCTTTCAAACAGGCATGTCCAGCAGTCTACTTAAGCCTTCCTGAATAAGGCAGGTGTGCACTACAGGGACCTGAGCGGATGCCAAAGGCTCAAAGCTGACGGTTACATACGCTGTCCGTTTGTGGAACTTAACCATCACACCTATACGATATGGCCAAAATTTTGTGAACCCCCCCCCCTCTAAATGTTTGAGTTCAGGTGTCTCCAGTGAAGGATCCTGTAAACACTACAATATACACAGACATTTTTCATCTATCGATAATTTATGTATATGGGCTCCTACAGTTGACATCATGAAACATGTTCCAGAGCAACGGAAAGTTCGGTTTACCAACCCCAAATGTTCCACCTGCCAAGAAGAGGAGATGCTTAAAAGGCAGACATGTCCAGTAGTCTTCTTAAGCCTTCCTAAATAGGGCAGGTGTGCACTACAGGGACCTGAGCAGATGGCAAAGGCTCAAAGCTGACGGTTACATGCGCTATCAGCTTGTGGACACTTAACCGTCACACCTGTACGATATGGCCAAAAGTTTGTGAACCCTCCCTCTAAATGTTTGAGTTCTGGTGTATCCAGTGAAGGATCCTGTAAACACTACAATACACAAAGACATTTTTTCACCTATCGATAACTTGTGCAGATTGGCTCCTACAGTTGACATCATGAAACATGTTCCAGAGTAACGGAAAGTTCGGTTTACCAACTCCAAATGTTCCACCTGCCAAGAAGAGGAGATGTTTAAAAGGCAATTAGAAACAAAGTGTCAGTAATGTAACATAAAGCCTCAGTAAAGCGTCGGGATTTTTAACAGACATGTGCAGCAGTCTACTTAAGCCTTCCTGAATAGGGCAGGTGTGCACTACAGAGACCTGAGCAGATGGCAAAGGTTCAAAGCTGACAGTGACATAAACTATCAGTTTGTAGATTTTTGACTATCACACCTCTATGATATGGCCAAAACTATGTGGACCCCACCCCCCTTCCCCTCCAAATGATGGAGTTTGGGAGTCTCCAGTGAAGAGTTCCATAAATACTACAGTATACAAAGACATTTTTCATCTATCAATAATTTGTGTATATTGGTACCTACAGTTCACATCATGAAATATGTTTCAGAGTAACGAAAAATTCGGTTTACCAGCCACAAATGTTCCACCTGCCAAGAAGAGGAGATGCTTAAAAGGCAATTAGAAACAAAGTGTCAGTAATGTAACATAAAGTGTCAGGTTTTTTAACAGACATGTCCAGCAGTCTACTTAAGCATTCCTGAATAGGGCAGGTGTGCACTACAGAGACCTGAGCAGATGGCAAAGGTTCAAAGCTGACACTGACATAAACTATCAGTTTGTGGATTTTTGACCATCACACCGCTATAAAATAGCCAAAATTATGTGGACCCCTTCCCCTCCAAATGATGGAGTTCGGGAGTCTCCAGTGAAGAATCCTATAAATACCACAGTATACAAAGACATTTTTCATCTATCGATAATTTGTGTATATTGGTACCTACTGTTCACATCATGAAACATGTTCCCGAGGAACGAAAAGTTTGGTTTACCAGCCACAAATGTTCCACCTGCCAAGGAGAGGAAACGTTTTAAAGGCGCTTAGAAACAAAGTGTCAGTAATGTAACATAAAGTTTCAGGTTTTTTAACAGACATGTCCAGCAGTCTACTTAAGCCTTCCTGAATAGGGCAGGTGTGCACTACAGAGACCTGTGCAGATGGCGAAGGTTCAAAGCTGACGGTTACATACGCTGTCAGTTTGTGGAACTTAACCATCACACCTCTATGATATGGCCAAAATTATGTGGTGCCTATTAGTGCCCATCAGTGGTACCTATCAGTGCCCATAAGTGCAGCCAATCAGTGCCCATTGGTGCTGCCTATCAGTGCTCATCAGTGCCGCCTATTAGTGCCCATCAGTGCCGCCTATTAGTGCCCATCAGTGGTGCCTATTAGTGTCCATCAGTGGTACCTATCAGTGCCCATCAGTGCTGCCAATCAGTTCCAATTTGGTGCTGCCTATCAGTGCCGCCTATTAGTGCCCATCAGTGGTGCCTATTAGTGCCTATCAGTGGTACCTATCAGTGCCCATCAGTGCTGCCAATCAGTGTTCATTGGTGCTGCCTACCAGTGCCCATCAGTGCCGCCTATTAGTGCCCATCAGTACTGTCTATCAGGGCCCATCAGTGCCGTTTAAGTGGTTAAATGAGGTTCACATTAAAGTTCTCAATTTGCAGATATTACAATATACTCGCCAAAGAGCCCATAAATTGAACCCAAGCACATTCGTCCTTCGCTACTCACTACCTGAAGAATTATTGAGAAATAAAAAGAGGAGATGGTCTTTAACCCTTTCCTATTCCACCCAAAACCAAAAAGTCCTGGCCTTACGTAGCCTTCTCTGCTCCCCTCCCAGTTCCCCAACTTTTGCGACTTCTGCCCAAAACGAATCTCTATCTTCAGTATTAATCCTCCATATAAAAAATATGGCTAATGAATCATTCATTTCGATCTGTGAGGTCATGTCTGAATGCACCGAACGTCAAACATGAATGATGGAACCTTTCATGGCGCTCTACGTTTTGTTTTTTTCCATGTGGCCGTTCATAGCCGGCGGCTACTGGAGATATAAATCGGGTCATTAAATAGGTGGCTTCATCCGAAGAGATTTAATTGGAGAACCTGGCACCCAACTCCATAACTTCTGACTTTGGAGAAGATCAATGATCGCATTTAGTAAAAAGTGATAAAGAATTGACTTCTCTCGGGTTTTCATAAATCAGTCACTCCTGTACTTATCTCAAGGAGCGCGGTGCTGACGTTCATTAGATGTGAGAGCTGCCACAGCTATCAGGCTCATCATCAAGCCATAGACCACATTCCAGCTGCATCGCTTCCACGTCTCACAGCAATGGACTGACAATATGTGACTGCATGGAGCCCGGCTATAACTTTTATCCTTGGACTGCGCTACCTTGTCTAGCTGAGGACTGGGAAGGTCAGGGGCTCACAATGTCAAGCACCTCCCCAGGGGTGCCAGAGTAACAGCAGGCTTTTGGGACCCTTACACTAGGCCATGACACCAAAAGCTTTTTTTCCTGCACCATGCCTCATGGGCTCAGCCTTTTGGCCAAGGCCGGGGAAATTTTTCGAACCAGCTTGCAGGGCCTAGCCATTGTCTTGCAATTTGGCAACTTTTATTTATTTTTCTCTCACTGTTTGTCACTGCATTTATTTTTGTGTTATTTTTCCACTCAAGGATTGTAGAGTGTGGGTCTTCAGGCCTACCTTGAAGTCTGGCGAAAGGACAGGTTCCTTCTTCCGCTGCCTTAGACTGGTCTCTCTTCGGGAGAGCCCTTCACCTAGTACTCTTTGGTTGGGTTTGGTTGATAAGGAAGGCCTTTTAGCTTGGTAGATCTGAGTGTGCCTTGCCCCATCAGAAGTCTTGCGCTTTCGGGTCTTCGGGCCTACCCTGAGGTCCAGAAGGAGAATATGTGGCCCTTGGGTTCCTTTCTCCGCTTCCTTAGAGTGGTCTCTCTTTGGGAGAGCCCCCCCAGTACTCAGAGACAAGTTTGTCTGGTCATGAAGGCCTTTTGGCTAGGTAGACCTAAGTGTGCCTTGCCCCCATCAGGAGTCTTGTGCCTTTGAGCTTACCTAGAAGTCTAGGGGAGGATATGTGACCCTTCGGTTCCTTCCTCTGCTGCCTTAGGGTGGTCTCTCTTTTGGGAAAGCACCCCACCCAGTACAGTTGGCTAGCTTCTGCTGATCATGAAGGCATACCTCCCAACATTTTGAGATGGGAATGAGGGACATCTACTAGCAAACGTATGTAGGCATAGGACACGCCCCCTGCCACACCCCCTTAAGGGAGAATTAATCAAGAAAAAGGTTAACTAAATCTACAAGGGCTTTTTTTACCACTACTATTCCTTTGTATTGGCTTTTAAAATTTACAAATGCAGCAATTTAGAGTTTGGATGAAAAGTGTATCACTGGGAAACTCTTTTTGAAAGCTAAAAAGTGCATTTTATATACAACTATATAGATCAGACCAAAATGAGGGACAAATGAGGGGGAAAGAGGGACAGAGGGACATTGCTCCAAATCAGGGACAGTCTCTCGAAATCAGGGACAGTTGGGAGCTATGATGAAGGCCTTTTGGCCAGGTTGACCTAAGGTGGCCTTGCCCTCTTCAGGTGTCTTTTGGGACTTCGGGCCTACTGTGAAGTCTAGTGGGAGGATATGTGGCCCTTAGGTGCCTTCCTCCACTGCCTCGTTGGTCTGCTTCCTCCAATCATGAAGGCCTTTTGGATAGGTGGACCTGAGTATTTCTTGCCCCCATCATTACTCTTGGGCTTTCAGGTCTTTAGGCCTACCCTAAGGTCTTGGGAGAGTCCCCCACCCAGTACTCATGGTTGGCTTTGGTTGATCATGAAGGCCTTTTGGTTAGGTGGACCTGAGTGTGTCTTGCTCTCATTAGAAGTCTTGTGCCAGGGAAGGGTCCTTTGACTTCAGGAGGGGACCATATGACACATCCTGTATGAATTTTTATGGTTGACTTATGGTGTTGCGCACTGCAGACTGTAAAAAAATAAAAATCTCTCCCCCAAACTGAGGGCCCTGTAAATAACGCACACATAGAAGTATGGTTTATGCAAAATCAGTGTTTTTTTTCCTAAGACGTAAAGAAAACAGTTGAGCCAAAACACAAATTACAGTAATCCGGAGAAGAAAAGCTGCATCTGAGGTGTCTCTCGACATTAGGTTTTGCATTACCCTAAATACACAATTTTCACTAAATACAGGCCCGCGTTAATGCCGCCAGGTCTGTGGAAAGCGTAACATTCCCACCCACAGCAGCTCCTCTATTTACAGCCTCCTGACCGCACGTCCTGAGTATCTCTCCTCCTTCTCATCTTTCCTGTTCTGCTCATTTCTTTAAGTTTTTTAGAGTTATTTTCTTTCCTTTACAGCGCCTGAGAAAATGTTGATGTTCCTCAAAGTCCTCCTTCTGCAGCCCATAATTTTCTTAAATGTCCCTCCAAGAAAATCTGAGAACTTAAGAGGATGAAATGCCATGTTGCCGCAATCACGCGTCTTCGTATCCTGTAGCGTTAAATTGGTCGGTGTCATCTGGCCTTAAATTGACTTTAAAAAAAAATACAAATGAAAGCCGCCTGCAAAAAAAGGTTGTTAACAACTTGAGGATTTTGAATGTATGAGATATGTCTTCAACAAGATTTCTAAGATGTATCTCTTACGTCCAGTTCCTTTCCTTTGGCCAAAACTCCCCCTGCCAGCAGAAATGATTGTCACCACAGATCCTAGATTTTATGGAATTTACGAGGACGGTTTCTTCTGCCACACTTGACTTTCTCAATGGTTAGTGGTTAGTCAACCTGGTTAGTCAACAATTTTTTTGTTTTGTTTGTGGATACTACCGAGGTGCGGGCATATCACTATGATATAATGGGTCCATTGGTCTTCGTACAATATACCAAATAAGCATATTTCAGGAGTGCAGGGGACGGGGAGATGTAAAACAGTAACTACTAGAAGGTCTCCAAAAGTCTGATATAAATGGACAACGCCAAATCAGAGGAACTAAATCTGATTCAAACAGGGATATATGGAAATACATTCAATGTTTTGCAGTCTGATAGGGGAGTAATAGGTCTGATGTATGATATACACAAATGTATCATTAAACTCTGATTAAAAAAAAAAGGAAATTGGGTCCAAGTATTTATTCTTAACTCAAAAAAGTCCCTTCTATGGCTCTCAGACTCCTCCAAACCTCCAAATTCCTTTTTTAATTTTTGCTGCTGTAATCTGACTTCCTGTTAGAGGGTGGCTACATTTGTTCTCCAAGGTCCCAATGTATGTAGGGTGGTAGTCACCCTCTCTTCCTTGCTCACGAGATGGATTATGGATTATGGGCTAGGAACTATAGACTATCAAACATGGACCATGGACTAGGGACTATGAACCATGGACTAGATACTATGGACTACAAGCTATTGACTATATACAGACTAGGGACTACGGTATAGAGCTTATGGACTATGGATCATGGGCTATAAACTATAGACTATGGGTTATGAACTGGGGACTAGGGATCATGGACTATAGATTAGGGACATTTGGACTATGGACTAGGGATCACAAACTATAGACTAGGAACTTTGGACTAGAAACTATGGACTATGGATCATGGGCTACAAATTATGGACTATGGATTTTGGACTATAGACTATGGACTGTGGGCTATGGACTAGGGATTATGGACTAGGGATCATGGACTATAGACTAGGGACAATGGACTATGGACTAGGGATCATGGACTAAAGACTAGGGACTATGGACTAGAGTCTATGGATCATTGGCTATAGACTACAGACTAGAGGCTATGAACTATACAGTAGGGATCATGGATTATAGTCTAGGGACAGTGGGCTATGAAATATGGATGACTAGGGATCATGGACTTTAGACTAGAAACTATGGGCTATGAACTAAGAACTAGAGACTATGGACTATGGACTAAGGATCACGTACTATAGACTAGGAACTATGGGCTTTGGATCATTGGACTAGGAACCTAGAAACTATGGACTATGAACTAGAGATCATGGACTATAGACTAGGGGTGTGGGCTATGGAATATGGATGACTAGGGATCATGGACTATAGACTAGAAACTATGGGCTATGAACCAGGAACTAGAGATTATGGACTAGGGATCATGAACTATAGACTAGGAACTATGGGCTATGGACTAGGAACTAGAGATTATGGACTAGGGATCATGAACTATAGACTAGAAACTATGGGCTATGAACCAGGAACTAGAGATTATGGACTAGGGATCATGAACAATAGACTAGGAACTATGGGCTATGGACTAGGAACTAGAGACGATGGACTATGCACTAGGGGTTATGAGCTATAGACTAGGGACTGTGGGCTATGGACTAGGGACTATGGACTAGTGACTATAGACCATGGCCACTGACACCATTGATCTTTTTACCTATCTGTAAGTGACATTCTTCCCAATGACCACAAGTGTAAAGAGCATTCTCCTCACTGACCATCACATGAATGTACTGTGAGCTCTAAATATAATATTTATTAGGAGGAGTTCCCTGAAACCAAAAAGCTTTTTCAAGGGTCTCCCCATGTTAAAAAGGTTTAGAAAGGCTGGACTACAGACTGGGGACTTTGGACTATGGTTTAGGGGCTATGAACTATGGTCTATGGACTAGGGATTATGGACTATTGACTATGGACTATGACTTAGGGGCTATGAACTATGGTCTATGGACTAGGGTTTATGGACTATTGACTATGGACTATAGACTATAGACTATGACTTAGGGGCTATGGACTATGGTCTATGGGCTAGGGCTTATGGACTATGGACTATGGACTATGACTTAGGGGCTATGGACTATGGTCTATGGACTAGGGCTTATGGACTATGGACTATGGACTATGACTTAGGGGCTATGAACTATGGTCTATGGACTAGGGATTATGAACTACTAAACTATAGACTATGATTTAGGGGCTTATGGACTATGGACTAGGGCTTATGGACTATGGACTATGACTTAGGGGCTATGAACTATGGTCTATGGACTAGAGATTATGGACTATTGACTATGGACTATAGACTATGACTTAGGGGCTATGGACTGTGGGCTATGGACTAGGGTTTATGGACTATGGACTATGGACTATGACTTAGGGGCTATGAACTATGGTCTATGGACTAGGGCTTATGGACTATTGACTATGGACTATAGACTATGACTTAGGGGCTATGGACTATGGTCTATGGACTAGGGCTTATGGACTATGGACTATGGACTATGACTTAGGGGCTATGGACTATGGTCTATGGACTAGGGATTATGGACTACTAAACTATAGACTATGATTTAGGGGCTATGGACTATGGACTAGGGCTTATGGACTATGGACTATGGACTATGACTTAGGGGCTACGAACTATGGTCTATGGACTAGAGATTATGGACTATTGACTATGGACTATAGACTATGACTTAGGGGCTATGGACTATGGGCTATGGACTAGGGCTTATGGACTATGGACTATGGACTATGATTTAGGGGCTATGGGCTATGGACTATGGTCTATGGACTAGGGCTTATGTACTATGGACTATGACTTAGGGGCTATGAACTATGGTCTATGAACTAGGGCTTATGGACTATTGACTATGGAATATGTCCACATGTGGTGTGTATAGAGAAGTGTCCATGACCCCAACTAAGGTTTGGCAGCTCAAAAGAGAAGCAGGGAGGGAAAAAAAAAACAGTAAAGAACAATTTAGTAAAACATTGATTACTGAACCATTAAGTATTGGATGTGTATTGATTATTTTTGGAGAATTAGGAGTGTCACTTTAATGGTGGATACAATTGTATCAATCTGTTATGAATCTCTGATGAGACCAGTAAATTGCAGTATTATTCACCTGGATGCACAAAATAGTTGTGGTGATGTGTATATTTTGGACAGCATTTTTTTAAATTATTTTATCAATTAGTGTCAGTGTGTTTTAGGTAGGACAAAAAAAAAAAGAAAAATGCGCACTATTGTTTCTGGGCTGTACTTTAGGTTCAAACAACTACCCTGTTTCCCCGAAAATAAGACCTAGCGTGATTGTCGGTGATGGCTGCAATATAAGCCCTACCCCCCAAATAAGCCCTACCCTGTTTCCCCCCCGAAAATAAGCCCTACCCTGAAAATAAGACCTACAAGGAATTTAACTAGGGCTTATTTGGGGGGGTAGGGCTTATATTGCAGCCATCACCGACAATCACGCTAGGTCTTATTTTCGGGGAAACAGGGTAACATACACATATTTGGTATCACTGCGATTGTCCAGAGCAGGAGAATTTTCTTTTACAAATGAAAGGAGAATTTTTTTGGGGGTTGTTCTTTGGTGGTAGGTTATGGTAGTAACAAGAAATATACAGCTAAATATTAAAAAAAAAAAAAATATTTTGGGCCAGTTTTCCCTTTGATAATAAAAAAATCAAAAATAAATCAGTTGATATTCATTACAATTTACCACCAAGTGAAAGCCCAATTTGTCCTGGAAAAAAACCCTGCGGTATTATTCACCTGGATGATGTGTAAAAGTGTAAATTTTACTAACAAGCGTCAAAGTTGCAAAATTGTGCTTAGGCATTAACATTTGTTTAACCCTTATTGGGGAAGGGGTTAATTATTGCGGAAGTCGTTAATTATCGTGGAAGGTGTTAATTATCGCGGAAGGTGTTAATTATCGCGGAAGGGGTTAATTATCGCGGAAGGTGTTAATTATCGCGGAAGGGGTTAATTATTGTGGAAGGGGTTAATTATTGTGGAAGGGGTTAATTGCATCGCGATTAATTTTTGATACTTTATGGATTTAATGGAATAAAAGATTTTCAGCCTGGGGGGCGGTCACCTTTTTCTCTATTGGGGTTAATTCTTCTTACTGACCACCAATGAGGGGAGCACTGACCCCCGAGGGGGTTCCCCGAGACCTGAGGGTGGTTTTTAGGGTTCCTCTGGTGTAGAGGGGTTGAGGAACTCTGCTGTAGGCCGCGATGAAGTTGTAGTAATCCATAAAAGATAAAATGTTTCATTCTTTATCATTACAGTACATCGCTTCCTTTATTCTTTTTTTTTTTTTATGTTCTTCAGAAGATCTTGGGCCGCCGCAGCCAATCACAGGGCTGGGATCATTGTGCGCACCTCACACATGTCCCATCCAGCCGGGCGGGATAATTATAGAACAGGTAGGACGGAGCTGTGAGCCCCGTCGCCATAAATCACCGCCACCCTCCGTCGGTGACAACCCGCCAACGTCTGACCGCCCTTCATGTATTCCTTCTCTACACAACTACACAGCAACTCCCCCCAACCCCAATAGTGGGAGCGTAAAGAGGAGGGGGAGGGGTGTCTACGGGAACCGAATCCCTAAAATCTTATGTTACACGAAAGGTGATCCCAAAAAACTATTTTTAACTTAACCTGAAATTATATCAAAATCCAGAGACAGAAATGTATTTCATTTTTTTTGTTTTAATACTGAGCCACAGCCTCCTCCCTCTTCAGTCTTGCACAGGTGTACTGGCTCCTCCCTCTTCAGTCTTTCACAGGTGTACTGGCTCCTCCCCTTCAGTCTTTCACAGGTGTACCGGCTCCTTCCCCTTCAGTCTTGCACAGGTGTACCGGCTCCTCCCCTTCAGTCTTTCACAGGTGTACCGGCTCCTCCCCTTCAGTCTTTCACAGGTGTACCGGCTCCTCCCCCTTCAGTCTTGCGCAGGTGTACCGGCTCCTCCCACTTCAGTCTTGCGCAGGTGTACCGGCTCCTCCCACTTCAGTCTTGCGCAGGTGCACCGGCTCCTCCCACTTCAGTCTTTCACAGGTGTACCGGCTCCTCCCCTTCAGTCTTTCACAGGTGTACTGGCTCCTCCCCTTCAGTCTTTCACAGGTGTACTGGCTCCTCCCCCTTCAGTCTTGCACAGGTGTACCGGCTCCTCCCCTTCAGTCTTGCATAGGTGTACAGGCTCCTCCCCCTTCAGTCTTTCACAGGTGTACCGGCTCCTCCCCCTTCAGTCTTGCACAGGTGTACTGGCTCCTCCCCTTCAGTCTTTCACAGGTGTACCGGCTCCTCCCCCTTCAGTCTTGCACAGGTGTACCGGCTCCTCCCCCTTCAGTCTTGCACAGGTGTACCGGCTCCTCCCCCTTCAGTCTTGCACAGGTGTACCGGCTCCTCCCCCTTCAGTCTTGCACAGGTGTACCGGCTCCTCCCCCTTCAGTCTTGCACAGGTGTACTGGCTCCTCCCCTTCAGTCTTTCACAGGTGTACCGGCTCCTCCCCCTTCAGTCTTGCACAGGTGTGCCGGCTCCTCCCCCTTCAGTCTTGCACAGGTGTACTGGCTCCTCCCCCTTCAGTCTTGCACAGGTGTACCGGCTCCTCCCCCTTCAGTCTTGCACAGGTGTACCGGCTCCTCCCCTTCAGTCTTTCACAGGTGTACCGACTCTTCTCCTGGACTGAAATTAAATGTCTTCCTCTGATGTCACCGCACACTGTGAGCTTCTCACCATGTGCATTAGAAGCTGCAGCAAGTCAGATAGAGCCCCGCCCTCATTTCAGGATGGAGGACGTCCAGTAAGATGTAGTCTTTTCCTCCCCGTCCCCGCCCCTTTCATTCATTGGATTTCAGTTCTTTCAATCATGAAGGCATGCAAATAAAGCCTGCCTAGGAACGCCCACTCCTACAGCCTGACACCCATCAAGGCATTTTAATATTTGCATAACTCCTCCCACTGCTTACATCCCGGCTGACGGCTCTGGAGAGGAGTACTGAGGCCGGGGGGCTGGGATGTCTTCAGGAAGCCCTGTACCGCCCCCTGCCGGCCCCTCCCACCAGCCATGATCTGCCGGTGTCTTGCCGAATAAGTTCCTTCGGCGGATAGGTTCCCCCCTGTACTGCGCAGGCGCAGCGCCTGCGCAGTACAGACTACTGTTGGCCGCCGGAGATAGCCGAAGCTCAAATGCTTCGATCAGCTGTACACGGCGCCTGCGCTCTGGGTCCAGATTCCTTCCCCTCTATCCAAGTGGACCTAGAGGGGGAATCTAAAAGTGCCGAGCGCAGCGAGGCCGTGCCCGAAGCGTGGCGAGCGAAGCGAGCCCGCGAGGGGCCCTCTTCCAGGCGCCGTGTACAGCTGATTTTCAGCTGTTCCGCTTCGGCTATTTCCGCCGGCTTCTACTGCGCATGCGCAGTAGAGGGGGGGAACTAATCCGCCGAGCGGAACTTTCTCGGCAGAACACCGGCATTGCATAGAGAAGTACAGAGACCCAGTGATGATGTCATTGGGTACAAAATAACGGATATCATTTAAAAAGAAAGGTTTTTTTTTTTTTTTTAAAGTCATTGGAATGTTGATGAGGGGGGGGGGGGGGGGTTGGGGCCAGGGAAGGCTAAATCTGGGGGGATTAAACATCAGCTTTAAACAAAAAGACTGATTTTATATTAGGGATCCCCGCGTCTCCATACCGCGCACTATATGTTTATATTCACTTCATAGGACTTTTCTCCTTTTTTTTTTTCTTTTTAAGCCTCATGCTTTTATCAACCCCTTCAATATCGGAACCCCTCCCCCCCCCCCTTTCTGCCCAGGTCACTTCCATCTTTCATCGCTGTCACACTTTGAATGACAATTACTCAGTCATGTAACGCTGTACACAAATCACATTGTTATCATTTTATTCACACAGATAGAGATTTCTTATGGTGGGAATTAATCACCCGCTGGGGGGGGAGGGGGGGATTTATTTTTTGCTAAATAAACAAAAAATGACTGAAAATGTTGAAAAAAAAAAAAAACTTTTCTTTGCTTCTCTTATTAAAGTTTGCAAATAAAAAACTTTACTCCTTCATTGATGGGCACTGATAGGCGGCATTGATGGGCACTGATAGGCAGCACTGAAGGGCACTGATAGGCGGCACTGATGGGCACTGATAGGCGGCACTGATGGGAACTGATAGGCGGCACTGAAGGGAACTGATAGGCGGCACTGAAGGGAACTGATAGGCGGCACTGAAGGGAACTGATAGGCAGCACTGAAGGGAACTGATGGGTGGCACTGAAGGGCACTGATAGGCAGCACTGAAGGGAACTGATAGGCGGCACTGATGGGCACTGATAGGCGGCACTGATGGGCACTGATAGGCGGCACTGAAGGGAACTGATAGGCGGCACTGAAGGGAACTGATAGGCGGCACTGAAGGGAACTGATAGGCTGCTATGATGGGCACTGATAGGCGGCACTGATGGGCACTGATAGGCGGCACTGAAGGGAACTGATAGGCGGCACTGAAGGGAACTGATAGGCTGCTATGATGGGCACTGATAGGCGGCACTGATGGGCACTGATAGGCGGCACTGAAGGGAACTGATAGGCGGCACTGAAGGGAACTGATAGGCGGCACTGAAGGGAACTGATAGGCTGCTATGATGGGCACTGATAGGCGGCACTGATGGGCACTGATAGGCGGCACTGAAGGGAACTGATAGGCGGCACTGAAGGGAACTGATAGGCGGCACTGAAGGGAACTGATAGGCGGACCTGAAGGGAACTGATAGGCTGCTATGATGGGCACTGATAGGCGGCACAGAAGGGAACTGATAGGCGGCACTGATGGGCACTGATAGGCAGCCCTGAAGGGAACTGATGGGTGGCACTGATGGGCACTGATAGGCGGCACTGAAGGGAACTGATAGGTGGCACTGATGGGCACTGATAGGCGGCACTGAAGGGAATTGATAGGCGGCACTGAAGGGAACTGATAGGCAGCACTGATGGGCACTGATAGGCGGCACTGATGGGCACTGATAGGTGGCACTGAAGGGAACTGATAGGCGGCACTGAAGGGAACTGATAGGCGGACCTGAAGGGAACTGATAGGCTGCTATGATGGGCACTGATAGGCGGCACAGAAGGGAACTGATAGGCGGCACTGATGGGCACTGATAGGCAGCCCTGAAGGGAACTGATGGGTGGCACTGATGGGCACTATTAGGCAACACTAATCGGCACTGATAGGCAGCACTGATGGGCACTGATAATTGGGGCACTGAGGTGGTTGCACTGATGGGCAATTTATGAGATTGTCACTAATGGGGCTACATTGAAAATCAGGGCACGGATGGGCATCGATAAGCTGCACTGATAGGCTGCATGATGGGGACTGAGGCGGTCCTTGGTTTCCTTGGAGATCTGTCAATTTGCTGATCTTGACGCCCCCCCCACACACACACACACTTGACTGACTCACTGTCGCTGACATTCTAGTCCACCTTTTTTCGATGGAGGCATTTTTCTTTCCATACCCCCCCGGATAAGAGTTCTTTGGCTGTCCAGCCTGGTTTTCAACGCCTTGGATTTCCAGCCTTGTTGTTCCTCACATCCGAGTTCCGGTTTGGCGGTTACCTGCACATTCCTTGGAGTGGTATTTGGAGGTCCTTGGTTTCCTTGGAGATCTGTCGATTTGCCGATCTTGGCACCCCCCCCCCGCTTGGCTTACTCGCTGTCGCTGACATTCGTGTCCACCTTTTCCGATGGAGGCATTTTTATTTTCCATACCCCCCAAGTGAGAGTTCTTTGGCCGTCCAGCCTGGTTTTCAACGCCATGGAGTTCCAGCCTTGGAGTTCCTCACGTCTGAGTTCCGATTTGGCGGTTACCTGCACATCCCTTGGATTTGTATTTGGAGGTCCTTGGTTTCCTTGGAGATCTGTCGATTTGCCGATCTTGGCACCCCCCTCGCTTGGCTTACTCGCTGTCGCTGACATTCGTGTCCACCTTTTTTCGATGGAGGCATTTTTCTTTACATACCCCTTTGGATAAGAATTCTTTGGCCGTCCAGCCTGGTTTTCATCGCTTTGGTGTTCCAGCCTTGGTGTTCCTCACGTCCGAGTTCCGGTTTGGCGGTTTCCTGCACATCCCTTGGAGTCGTATTTGGTGGTCCTTGGTTTCCTTGGAGGTCTGTCGATTTGCCGATCTTGGCACACTCCCCCCCCCACTTGACTGACTCGCTGTCGCTGACATTCAAGTCCACCTTTTTTCGATGGAGGCCTTTTTCCTTTTTTCTTTCTATAACCCCCCCCCCCCCCGGATGAGAGTTCTTTGGTCATCCAGTCTGGTTTGGAGTTCCAGCCTTGGAGTTCCAGCCTTCGTGTTCCAGCCTTGGAGTTCCAGCCTTGGAGTTCCAGCCTTGGTGTTCCAGCCTTGGAGTTCCAGCCTTGGTGTTCCAGCCTTGGTGTTCCTCACGTCCGAGTTCCGGTTTGGTGGTTTCCTGCGCATCCCTTGGAGTCGTATTTGGAGGCCCTTGGTTTCCTTGAAGATCTTGTCGCTGTTGCTGACATTCAAGTCCACCTTTTCCGGTAAGAGTAGATATACTTCTCCCTCTGGTTGGCAATGTACCATCCTTGATGCTCTACATGCCGGATAGAGCCAGTGTATTCCATCCCTGGGTAGCCACCATCCGGTGGTGGACTTATACCGGTCCTCTCCAGGACCTTCCTACTCATTGGACTTTTTTCATTTACATTTCTATTCATTTTTGATTTTTTTTGGTGTGATTGATTTCTTATCACTCAGTTATTATATGTATACTTTTATACATATTTACCATTTAGCGCTACATTTTTCATCATTCGCTGTTTACCCTTTTTGGCACGTTATTATGTAGCAGCTTTCCACTTTTTGAATTAGCGCACTAATATTTCCCCATTTACGCTTGGCGTTTAGTTCTGTACTGATCTCCATTGACCCAACAGATGCCCTTGAAACGGCGCTGCGCTGCCGTGCCACCTGAAGACGCCGGAAAGGTGCGCTGAGCCGGCAGCGAAGGAGTTAAGGCTCGCGGGTTATTTTTAGTTGCGCGGAGCCTGGATGCGCCGCCGAGAGAAGCTGCGAGAGAGAGCGGCGCAGTACAGAACAATGTCATCCCAGAAATAGAATCCCGCTGCTGATCTCGGCAAGATTATCCTCCCCGAAGGAAAGCCAGCCGGTCCGCGCCTCCCCCCACCCCCCCACACCCCGCAAGATGCGCCCCAAATCCATCCCAGACAATGCAACCGTAATAAGGAACAAAGGGATACAAACAGGAATCTCCGTCCACAACAAGGACCTGCCAGGAGAGCAATGCAGAGGAGACGGGAAAAGGAGATTTCTGGAGATCTTAACAGGGAAAAAAAATTTGGACGTCCAATTTAGGATATTTTTGCGATTTTTTTTTTTTTGTCCTGTGCAAAAATCTGGACGGCCAGCTGCGGTCTCCTTGGTAACAAAAAAAAAAAATTGCTATTACAATAAGAAACGGACATGACAAGAGATGTCAGCCGACACGCTGGGTTATATCAATGGGAAGTATCATCTATTGTATAATCAATGTGCCAAGAAGGGTTCAATTATATTTTACGGTGTGATCAGAGGGAGAACTCAATCAAGTATTTATCCTCCTTCTACCCATCTTCGGAATAAAACCTTTCCATTTTCATGAACTACCTCATTATTAGATATTTTTTTTATCACCACTGGGTCTCTGTTCTTCTCTATCCAATGCAGGCAGATCATGGCTGGTGGCGCATAGCTTCCTTAAAACATCGTAGCCCCTAAACCCCCCCCCCCCCCCCGCTTAAGTACTCTTCTCCACAGTCCTGATGTAAGCAGTGGGCTGGCTCTTGAGAGGAGTTATGCACATATCAAAATGTCTTGTTGGGTGGGTGTCAGCCTGATCTGGTCAGTGGACACACCCAGAACCATTTCATGAAATTCTGGAAGACCTGGCTGCAATTCTGTGAGTACTGGAGCCCCTAGGGCTGGGGGTTCAAACTGGTGGCCCTCCAGCTGTTGCAGAACTACAGTTCCAATGAGGCATTGCAAGGCTGACAGTTACAAGCATGACACCCATAGGCAGAGGCATGATGGGACTTGTAGTTTCACAACAGCTGGAGGGCCACCAGTTTGAGACCCCTACTAGGGTTTCTAGGAACTCTGGAAGACCCAGCAGAGTTTCTGTGAGTCATTAAGGTCCTAGGGATCCTGGAAAAGCCAGAAAGGCATCCTGTGAGTACTGGAGGTCCTAGGGCTCCTGGAAATCCTGAAAGACCTGGTAGGGATCCTGTAAGTAGTGGAGGTTCTAGGGTTCCTGGAAATCCTGAAAGACCTGGTAGGGATCCTGTAAGTAGTGGAGGTTCTAGGGTTCCTGGAAATCCTGAAAGACCTGGTAGGGATCCTGTAAGTAGTGGAGGTTCTAGGGTTCCTGGAAATCCTGGAAGACTCTGCAGGGTATACCGTGAATAAAAGAGGCCTTAGGGCCCCTAGAAACTCTGGAAGACAAAGCAGGGATCCTGTGACTACTGGCGGTCCTAGAATTCCAGGAAATCCTGAAAAGCCTGGTAGAGATCTTAAAGGTACTGGAGGTCCTAGGGCCTCCTAGAAACTCTGAAAGACCCCGTGGGGATCATGTGAGTACTGGAGGTCTTGAGGTTCCTAGAAATCCTGGAAGACCCAGTAAGGCGTTTGTGAGTACTGGAGGTCTTAGGGTTCCTAGAAGTCCTGGAAGACCCAGCAAGGAGCCTGTGAGTATTGGAGGTCTTAGAGTTCCTAGAAATTCTGAAAGACCCAATAGGGAGCCTGTGAGTAGTGGAGGTCCTAGGGTTCCTGGAAATCCTGAAAGACCCAGTAAGGAGCCTGTGAGTACTGGAGGTCCTAGGATTCCTGGAAATCCGGGAAGGCCTGATAGAGATCCTGTAAGTACTGGAGGTCCTAGGGCCTCCTAGAAACTCTGAAAGACCCCGCGGGGATCATGTGAGTACTGGAGGTCTTAGGGTTCCTGGAGATCCTAGAAGACCCAATAGGGAGCCTGTAAGTACTGGTGGTCCTAGGGTTCCTGGAAATCTTGGAAGATGCAGCAGGGAGCCTGTGAGTACTGGAGCTTCTAAGGTTCCTATAAATCCTAGAAGACCCAGAAAGCATTCGGTGAGTACTGATGGTCCTAGGATTCCTGGAAATCCTGGAAGGCCCGATAGCGATCCTGTGAGTACTGTAGGCCCTGGGGTTCCTGAAGGACCCAGCAGGTGGTCCTAGGGTTCATAGAAACTATGGAAGACCCAGCAGTGATCATGTGAGTACTGGAGGTCCTAGGGTTCCTGGAAATCCTGGAGGGCCCGACAGGAAGCTTGTGAATATTGGACATCCTAGGGTTCCTGTAAACCATGGAAGACCTGGTAGGGATACAACATGTACACTGCTGACATACAGGCAGGGCCATGCCCATTGCAGTGCATAAACCTAGAGGTTTTGTGACAATGTTTCCATCCAGAAAATGAGGTGGGATCTATCTTGCTGCAGCTTCTAATGCACATTGTGAGAAGCTCACAGTGTGTAGTGAAATCAGAGGAAGCCATTTCAGTCCAAGAGAGGAGCCTGTACACCTGTGCAAGACTGAAGGGAACTCCAGAGGTCAGCTCTCAAAGCAGATGAGAGACTTTCTAATTGGAAGTACAGAGAAAATATATTTTAATATTACATAAACATCCGAAAAATGTGTCATGCTAGAAAAATGTCCTATTACTTGTGAATCCAAATCCAGATTTCCTAGAGCTGTGAGTACATTCGGTGAATGTGAAGGTGTTGGTGTCAGCTTCATTCATTACAAACCCCCAAGTAGACATAGAGTTACCTTATTGTCCTCTAACCTGTAATAATTCCCCGTTGAAGGGTCTGTTAGTTCTACCCTGACCTCCATCTCCTGGCACCAGAAATAATGAGGGGGTTGGACCCCCTTCTATTGCTCCACGCTGTTAATTGGTGGAATTGTCGCACTCCGAGCGCTCCTTGTGAAGAACTGACTTGTGAGGGACCAAAACCCCCAGCAGATGTTTGAGAACTTTGGTTTTCTGGCTGGAGATGTGAGCTTATTGGTATAACCCTACAGCCTGTACCTCCCAGTGCGAACTTTAACAGGCCGCGTCTCCGCCAATCTGTTCACGGGACTAAGAATTGGCTGGTCTCTCATTCCCAGGACAATGTCTCCTGAAAATATGAATATGTAACGTTCCAGTAAATCATGTGGCCTGGTTGACGTGGTGGAACATATGTTTTATGCTGCCTAATCCTCCTATTTTCCTGTTTAACTTCCTTCGGCCCCCCCCCCCAGTGTAAACCAGACACAGAGCCGGGGATGAGAGATAGCTCAGATGGCCAATTTCAAAACACACACCATAAAGAACATCAAGATTAATTGGCTCTCGCAGCGGCCTAATGAACTCCCCTCGTCTGGATCTGGATGTGTGAGAGTACGGAGTGCATGTGGTGTATATGATGTCACCGACACGGGAGGCAGGAAACATCCAGAGTTCCATTAAACACTGGCACCTGTAAACAGAGGAAGGTGTCAAAACTTGCTGGATGGCAGGTCGTCTAGGTCTGCTTCTACCTGTAGAAGATTGTTTTTATATTTGCATGATTTTACCAAATTTTCTGAATCAAGTCTGCTTCTACCTGTGGAATCGCTTATCTTTTATATTTGCATGTTTTTACCAAAATTTTCTGGATGGCAGGTCGCCCAAGTCTGCATCTACCTGTAGAAGTTTTCCTTTTTTTTTTTTGCAGAATTTTAGCAACATTTTCTGGAGGGCGGGTCGCCCAGGTCTGCTTCTGCCTGTAAAAGATTGTTTTTATATTTGCATGTTTTTACCAAAATTTTCTGGAGGGCAGGTCGCCCAGGTGGGCTTCTGCCTGTAAAAGATTGTTTTTATATTTGCATATTTTTTACCAAAATTTTCTGGATGGCAGGTCACCCAAGTATGTATCTACCTGTAGAAGTTTTCCTTTTTTTATTTGCATATTTTTACCAAAATTTTCTGGATGGCAGGTCGCCCAAGTCTGCTTCTACCTATAGAGCCTGTATAAGATTGTTTTTACAGTTACATGTTTCTACCAAAATTTTCTGTATAGCAGGTCACCCAGGTCTACTTCTACCTGTGGAAGTTAATCTTTTCTTTTTTTTTATCTGCATGTTTTTTACCAAAATTTTCTAGAGGGCAGGTCGCCCAAGTCTTCTTCTACCTATAGAGCCTGTATAAGATTGTTTTTATATTTGAATATTTTTCCCAAAAAAAAAATCTTAATGGCAGCTCACCTAGGTTTACTTCTACCTGTCGAAGCTTATCTTTTTTTTTTATCTGCATGTTTTTACCAAAATTTTCCAGAGGGCAGATCGCCCAAGTCTATAGAGCCTGTATAAGATTGTTTTTATATTTACGTGTCTTTAACAAAATTTTTTCTATGGCAGGTCACCTAGGTCTACTTCTACCTGTCAAAGCTTATCTTTTTTTTTTTTTATCTGCATGTTTTTACCAAAATTTTCCAGAGGGCAGGTCGCCCAGGTCTCCCAAGTCTGCTTCTACCTATAGAGCTTGTATAAGATTTTCATATTTATATGTTTTTACCAAAATTTTCTGGATGGCAGGTCACCCAGGTCTACTTCTACCTGTAGAAGCTTATCTTTTTTTTAATTGCATGATTTTACCAAAATTTTCTGGATGACAGCGCGCCCAAGTTTGTTTCTACCTGTATAAGATTCTATTTAATATTTGCATGATTTTTACAGAAGTTTCTGGATGTCAGGTCGCCCAAGTCTGTTTCTATCTGTGCAAGCTTGTCTTTTTTTTATTGCAGAATACTTTATTAATCTCAAAGGGAAATTATTAAGATACAGTTACATTTCCATGTTTTTACCAAAATTTGCCAAAATTTGGCACTTTGTTTTGAGCTCCAATAAGCCATTTCACTGTCCACAGTTTCTGCTTAGTGGTTAGCACATATGATTTGCAGCACCAAATCCCAACCAGGACACCACCTGCATGTTCTAAACTTGTGCATGTATGGATTTTTTTTTCAGGGTACTCCAGTTTCCTCCCACACACTGAACAGGTTATGTTGCTTGTTTCCTGTCTAAAATGGCCCTGGAATGTGTAAGTATGTGAGATAGGGACAGAGACACTCTTGCTCCTGACCACCAATGTAAGGAACATTATTCTCATTAATCACCAATGTAAGGAACATTCTTCCCACTGATCACCAATGTAAGGAGCATTCTTCCCACTGATCACCAATGTAAGGAACATTCTTCTCACTGATCACCAATGTAAGGAACATTCTTCTCACTGATCACCAATGTAAGGAGCATTCTTCTCACTGATCACCAATGTAAGGAACATTCTTCTCACTGATCACCAATGTAAGGAACATTCTTCTCACTGATCACCAATGTAAGGAACATTCTTCTCACTGATCACCAATGTAAGGAACATTCTTCCCACTGATCACCAATGTAAGGAACATTCTTCTCACTGATCACCAATGTAAGGAACATTCTTCTCACTGATCACCAATGTAAGGAACATTCTTCTCACTGATCACCAATGTAAGGAACATTCTTCCCACTGATCACCAATGTAAGGAACATTCTTCTCACTGATCACCAATGTAAGGAACATTCTTCTCACTGACCACCAATGTAAGGAACATTCTTCTCACTGATCACCAATGTAAGGAACATTCTTCCCACTGATCACCAATGTAAGGAACATTCTTCTCACTGATCACCAATGTAAGGAACATTCTTCTCACTGATCACCAATGTAAGGAACATTCTTCTCACTGATCACCAATGTAAGGAACATTCTTCTCACTGATCACCAATGTAAGGGACATTCTTCCCACTGATCACCAATGTAAGGAACATTCTTCTCACTGATCACCAATGTAAGGAACATTCTTCTCACTGATCACCAATGTAAAGGACATTCTTCTCACTGATCACCAATGTAAGGAACATTCTTCTCACTGATCACCAATGTAAGGAACATTCTTCTCACTGATCACCAATGTAAGGAACATTCTTTTCACTGATCACCAATGTAAGGAACATTCTTTTCACTGATCACCAATGTAAGGAACATTCTTCTCACTGATCACCAATGTAAGGAACATTCTTCCCACTGATTACCAATGTAAGGAACATTCTTCTCACTAATAACCAATGTAAGGAACATTCTTTTCACTGATCACCAATGTAAGGAACATTCTTCTCACTGATCACCAATGTAAGGAACATTCTTCTCACTGATCACCAATGTAAGGAACATTCTTTTCACTGATCACCAATGTAAGGAACATTCTTCTCACTGATCACCAATGTAAGGAACATTCTTCTCACTGATCACCAATGTAAGGGACATTCTTCTCACTGACCACCAATGTAAGGAGCATTCTTCCCACTGATCACCAATGTAAGGAACATTCTTCTCACTGACCACCAATGTAAGGAACATTCTTCTCACTGATCACCAATGTAAGGAGCATTCTTCTCACTGACCACCAATGTAAGGAGCATTCTTCCCACTGATCACCAATGTAAGGAGCATTCTTCCCACTGATCACCAATGTAAGGAGCATTCTTCCCACTGACTACCAATGTAAGAGACATTCTTCCTACTGACCCCCAATGAATTGGTTTTATAAGAGGTTCCTCCGAGGTTAAAAAGGTTGAGAGCGGCTGCTGTAGACTGTTATAATCTCATGTAAATAATGCCCAGGCTGAGTCAGCTCCACACGATGCCAAACTCCTCGTCATATTTCTAGCTGATATCTCGGAGTGTGTTTGAAGATGTCCAGAAAATTGGCCAAATTTGGCAGCTTTCATGGATTGAGTTCTCGTGTTTTCAGATAAAGAAATGTTTTAAAGAATTTCCAACAGCAAAACAAATCTGCGTTTATCTTTGACGCATGGCACGTATCTCATGTTCTTGTCAGCAACACTCTGAATACTAATAAACTTCGGGATTATTAATTCCTCTTGGATACTAATAAACGTCTGAGCCAGTAACTCCTCGCTTTGTCATCCGCGCTGCCTATGTCATCATTGGAGGTTTTTACTTCTGCTGGTCTTCAGAGCTAATTAGTCACCAACGAGGAAAACCAGTAAAAATGAAACCTCACAGAGCCATGCGGGAAGCAGAAGACAGCAGTAGATGTAAACCCAATTACTACGATCTCCAGAATAATAAAATAATCCCCGGTGATCCTTCCATGAGGGTCCCCTCTTTAGGTTCTTCCTGTTATGGGGTGACAATGCTCTGTCTATCAATTGTGCTCCTGCATTGTCACACTGTCACATTGGCTGATGTTAATACATAACAATAGAAAAACGCCAGGAGATCACCCCTAATGGTCCTCCAAATAGGAAAAAAAGGTACCCATGGACTTCATAAAAGGTAGATTAAAACATGTAATATATTTAATTGATACAAATACTAAATTTGTCCACCATACGCCCAAGAAGGCCCAGACCAGGAAACGACCGGGGGCTCCATAACCCCCTCCCCCCCCATGGACAGACATGGGGGCACATTAAAGGACCAGCCTTCAAGAAGGGAGTAAAGAGGACTCATAATCAAAAATCTCAATGACTGAGCCCTGTGGACGGGGCGAAACGCGTCAGTGAGTATGGCATGCAGATGGTGTGTGGCATCTGGGGCTTCGTTCTTTATAGCGTATATATCAAGCCAGGATGGGCTCTTCCAATGTCTGCACCCTCGGTGTGGATCACAGGGTTTGGATGTACAGGAGCCTGGAGCGACACCCTGAGAAAAGCTGGCATGCTACCATCGATTGAGTACCTGTAGGCGGACCTGCACCCTAAAGATCATGTTGTGCTGCCCTGCCTCCCCCTTTCTTCCTCTTTTATAGATTGAATATTTATATATTTATTTTTTGCAAGTGGCTTACTTGTGCTTCAAAGTTGCACTGCTCAGTTCCCACCTAAGCAAGAATTCGCCCAACCTCCCCCCCGCCCCTGGGCTTGTGTAGACGTACCACAGGGCTCAGGTCCGGAGAGTGCCCTGAGGCACATCTGCGCATGCGCTGGTATCCATGGTCATCAGTGCACACGCAGGGTTTCCCATGCACACGCAAAGACTATTACCAGGGGAGTATGAAACCTTCCCTGTCTTTGCGTGTGCACGGAAATGCGCGTGCACGGAAAATCGCCTGCACATGCACAGATGTGCCGACGGGCTCTTCCAGGGCCCCCCAAGGCTGGGCAGAGCCCACGGGCACGTCATGTGCCATAATGGTGGCAACGGAGGAGGTGACAGGGCCAATATAGTGGGCGGACTAAAGCCTGGAACCACTGCATGCAAGGCTTCACAAGTGCAGTGGTTCCCTTTTTTGCCTTCGGGTTGAACATGGTCAAGTGGACAATGTGAGAGAGCTGGTGGAAAGGCTCAGAGCTCAACATTGTATCCCTCAAAATGTCTTTGCAGCTGGTGTAAGGACAGGTGTCTCTGGCAGGTGTAAAGGACATTATCCTTCTGTATGCGGGGCCCCAATGAAGCAATTTTGCCTCCAGCCTTGAGTGGGTGCTGAACCAAGTTTGCTTGAGAGAGGGAACAGTGGTGGCTGGTGATGAATGTTACATAGACAGGGTTGCCTGCCACTTGGCTAGGTCCCTATCTTGGGGCCTGTTGCAGAATGGAACACACCTAGGAACTGGGCCTGCAGCCATAGTGTTCAAGGCCTCCCAAAGTAAGTGCTGTGGTTCCACTCTTTGACTTCAATTTGAACATGGTCAAGTGGACAGTGTGAAAAGAGTCGGTGGAAAGACTCAGCGCTCGGTGTTTCGTATCTCTCAATGTGTCTCTGTAGCCAATGCCCGGAGAGGTATCGTGATGTTGTAAAGGACATTATCCTTCTGTATGCAGGGCCCTGGTGAAGCAGTTTAGTCCCCAGCCTTCACTGGATGCTGAACCCACATAAATAACTACAATACCATCAGCATGCAGAAGGTGGAGTAGCCAGCTTGGGAGTGGTGGTCTGTGATGGGTGTTGCATAGGCAGGTTGGACTGGCACTTGGTGCAACCTACTGAGTGGCTAGGTCCCTATCTTAGGTCCCACTGAGGAACAAAACCCTCATAAGGACTGGGCCTAGAACCACGGTGTGAAAGGCTTCGCAAAGTAAGTACGGTGGTTCCCCCCTTTGCCTTTGGATTGAACACGGTCAAGTGGACAGTGTGAGAAGAGCTGGTGGAAATACTTAGTGTTCAACCTTGTATCTCTCAATATGTGTCTGTAGCTGGTGCTGAGACAGGTGTCTTTGGCAAGGTGTCTCTGTAAAGGACATTATCCTTTTCTTGGGGCCCTGGAAAAGCAGTTTGGCCTCCAGCCTTGAATGGTTGCTGAACCCTCATAAGTAACTACAATACAATCAGCATGCAAAAGGAGAAGCAGCCAGCTTGGGAGTCGTGGCTGGTGATGGATGTTACAGAGGCAGGGTGGCCTGGCGCTTGGCACACTCTACCAAGCAGCTGGGTCCATATCTTAGAGCCTGCTGCAGATCAGAACCCTCCTAGGGATTGGGCCAGGAACCATGGTATAAGTGCTGAGGTTTCCCTCTTTGACTTGATAGGTTGAACATGGTCAAGTGGACATCGTAAGAAGATCTGGTGGAAAGACTCAGTGTCCAGCACTGTATCTCTTAAAATGTCTTTGTAGCCGGTGCCAGGACAGGTATCTCTAGCAGTATGTGAGGATGTATGTGAGGAGCCAATGAAGCAGCCTAGCCTCCAGCCAGAAGTGGGTGCTGAACAGACATATTGTACATAGCTACAAAACAATCAGCATGCTAGAACATTGGCCCGAACCCAAAGCTCTTCCCTGCCCTCTGCGGTTCTATCCAAAACTCCATTGACCCGAACCCAGAGCTCATCCCTGCCCTCTGCAGTTCCATTCAAAACTCCATTGACCCAAACCCAAAGATCATCCCTGCCCTCTGCGGTTCCATCCAAAACTCCATTGACCCAAACCCAAAGCTCATCCCTGCCCTCTGCGGTTCCATCCAAATCTCCATTGACCTGAACCCAAAGATCACCTCTGCCCTCTGCGGTTCCATCCAAAACTTCATTGACCTGTACCCAAAGCTCATCCCTGCCCTCTCTGGTTCCATCCAAAACTCTATTGACCCGAACCCAAAGATCATCCCTGCCCTCTCTGGTTCCATCCAAAACTCCATTGACCCGAACCCAAAGATCATCCCTGCCTTCTGTGGTTCCATCCAAAACTCCATTGACCTGAACCCAAAGATCATCCCTTGCCCTCTGCGGTTCCATCCGAAACTCCATTGACCCGAACCCAAAGATCATCCCTGCCCTCTGCGGTTCCATCCAAAACTCCAATGACCTGAACCCAAAACTCATCCCTACACTTTGCTGTTCCATCTAAAACTAAAGAAAAAGTTTCTGGCCTTAGAGTCACCTTAGCCACCTCTTCTCAAGGGACAATAAATTGCATCCCAAGCTCCTAACGATGAAACCTTCTTTATCAGCCGGTTCCAGAGGGTGTTTCCACTGACAAACGGCAATGTAATGCACTGGCACTAAAACCCATTTCCAAACATCATCGTCTCAACTGTATGCCAACCGTTAACCATTTTCATGTTACGTCAAGGAGAAATGTGTTCAAGTTCAATATATGACCCGCAAAGCCCGTATATTTAGCGCTAAAAAGGTTAACAATTTCTGGAGGTCCGTCTCCCTCCACGCTTGATAAGAAAGGCATGAGGCTGAATGCCTGATTAAGCTATGCCGCTATTTCCCATTTCATGGCTGTGCGTGCCTATTCATTAGCCCTCGCAAGAACAAGCACAGCCTTTCAGGAGAAACTTAGATAAGGCCCCCCCAAAAAAAAAAAAGTTCGAGCAACGGTGGAGCCACAGATATGAGCAGCGATAGCCTTGGAGTGGTTAGAACCCTTCCCAGAAAAACAAAAATAGCAAAGGAGCTCTTTAGACCGCAGCGTTTTCAGCAAGCGCCAGACAGGTCGTTAACAGTAGACAATGAAGATATGTATAATACAAAGGATGAAATGAAGCAGCCTTTACCCCTGGGTTCTCCATAATTGGCGTTAACTGAAGAATGGCTGGAACATTTGTAGCTACATGAATCTGCAATTTTTGTAGGAAGGCTGATAAGTGGTTTGTTTGCACCACCTTTTAAGATATGACATTATAGTTCTAGATGTGGGAGAAGAGGAGCAACTGATATCATGAAGCTTCAACCATGGCTGGCTGACGGGATTAATACACACAGAGAATGGGGTTATATTCAACCATGCACAGCTATGAAATCGAGGACCAGGGACATTGGGCCTGGAAGTTTACATACAACCAACCGGTACATTCATGGCAATCACAGTTTCATCTGGGATAAAAAAAAAAATGTCAACACACAAAGTGCGTTGTGGTGATTGGTGGCCACGGTGAAAGGTGGGCTTTGTAGTAAAGCCAAATATTCACCTTCTCCAGCTCTCACCACTCTCTCCTCCAACACCCTGTCCTCTTTTGGATCAAATGATGCCCAGCATTATTCAACCCACCTCCAATGAGATCCGGGTATCACAAGCATATTTCATGGGGGAGCAACATTGGATGCTCCTGAGCTCACAGTTTAATACTGCCAAGAATGGCGCTGGTAGCACAATAAGGGCCACTATATCTGCTGCTGGAGGACTTTGGAATGTCAAATGACAGTCCAGAAGACAGCGCACTCTGTATGTATTGCTACTCCTGAACCCTCTGTACACAGCGCATCCCTGGAACTGCATTCTGTACATAGCGCATTCCTGAACTCTGCACTCTCTACGTAGCGCACCCCTGAATCCTGCAATCTGTACAAAGGGCACTCCTGAACCCTGCACTCTGTACAAAGGGCACTCCTGAACCCTGCACTCTGTACAAAGGGCACTCCTGAACCCTGCACTCGGTATGTAAAACACTCCTGAACCCTGAACTCTGTACATAGTGCAGTCCTGAACATGGGACTCTGTACATAACGCACCCCTTAATTCTGCACTCTGTACATAGATAGAGCACTCCTGAATTCTGCACTTTGTACATAACGCACTCCTGAACTCTGTACATAGCGCAGTCCTGAACCCTTCACTCTTTACATAACACACTCCCGAACCCTTCACTCTTTACGTAACACACTCCTGAACCCTGCACTATGTAAGAAACGCACTCTTAAACCCTGTACTCTGTACGTAACGCACTCCTAAACCCTGCACTCTGTACGTAACACACTCCTGAACCCTGCACTCTGTATGTAAAGCACTCCTAAACCCTGCACTCTGTACGTAACACACTCCTGAACCATGCACTATGTATGTAACGCACTCTTAAACCCTGCACTCTGTACGTAACACACTCCTGAACCCTGCACTCTGTATGTAACACACTCCTGAACCCTGCACTATGTACGTAACGCACTCTTAAACCCTGCACTCTGTACGTAACGCACTCTTAAACCCTGCACTCTGTACATAACACACTCCTAAACCCTGCACTCTGTACGTAACACACTCTTAAACCCTGCACTTTGTATGTAACACACTCCTGAACCCTGCACTATGTACATAATGCACTCTTATATCCTGTACTCTGTACGTAACACACTCCTGAACCCTTCACTCTGTACGTAACGCACTCCTAAACCCTTCACTCTGTATGTAACACACTCCTGAACCCTGCACTATGTAGGTAACGCATTCCTAAACCCTGCACTCTGTACGTAAGGCACACTTAAACCCTGCACTCTGTACATAACGCACCCCCAAACCCTGCACTCTGTACGTAACATGCTCCTGAACCCTGCACTATGTACATAACGCACTCTTAAACCCTGCACTCTGTACATAACGCACTCCTAAACCCTGCAATCTGTACGTAACACACTCCTGAACCATGCACTCTATACGTAACGCACTCTTAAACCCTGTACTCTGTAAGTAACACACTCCTAAACCCTGCACTCTGTACGTAACAAACTCCTGAACCCTGCACTCTGTACGTAACGCACTCTTAAAGAGGAAGTAAACCCCAATGGGTTTTACTTCCTCTTTTGCTCCCCGCAAGGCCTGCAAATTAAAAGTGTAATGGGCTAGTATGCATCGCATACTAGCCCATTATATGACACCTACCTACAAAAGAAGCCAGCGCTGTCCCCTGTGCAGGCCGCGTCCATCTTCGCCCCTCTTCCTTTAGGGGCCACGGACTCTGGCTCTGTGACTGTCCGAAGCTGGGTGACGCCACTCCTGCACATGCGCAAGGGAGCCGTCAGATACGGCACATGCTGGGGGAAGAAACGGCACAGTGGTCTGTTTCTTCACAGTGCATGCGCCGATGACGACATCGGCGCACTACAAGTGAAATATCTCCTAAACGGCGCATGTTTAGGAGATATTTCCACTACCCATAGGTAAGCCTTATTCTAGGCTTACCTATAGATAAAAGTAAGACAAAAGGGTTTACAACCACTGTAAACCCTGCACTCTGTAGGTAACGCACTTCTAAACCCTGCACTCTGTACGTAACACACTCCAGAACCCTGCACTATGTATGTAACGCACTCTTAAACCCTGCACTCTGTACATAACGCACTACTAAACCCTGCACTCTGTACGTAACACACTCCTAAACCCTGCACTCTGTACATAACACACTCCCGAAACCTGCACTCTGTACGTAACGCACTCCCAAACCCTGCACTCTGTACGTAACGCACTCCCAAACCCTGCACTCTGTACGTAACGCACTCCTGAACCCTGCATTATGTAAGTAACGCATTCCTAAACCCTGCACTCTGTACGTAATGCACTCCTGAACCCTGCACTCTGTACGTGATGCACTCCTGAACCCTGCATTATGTACGTAACACAGTCCTAAACCCTGCACTCTGTACATAACACTTCCCTGAAACCTGCACTCTGTACGTAACTCACTCCTAAACCGTGCACACTGTACGTAACGCACTCCTAAACCCTGCACTCTGTACGTGATGCACTCCTGAACCCTGCATTATGTACGTAACACAGTCCTAAACCCTGCACTCTGTACGTAACACACTCCTGAACCCTGCACTCTGTACGTAACGCACTCCTAAACCCTGCACTCTGTACATAACACTTCCCTGAACCCTGCACTATGTAAGTAACGCACTCCTAAACCCTGCACTCTGTACATAACGCACTCCTAAATACTGCACTCTGTACGTAACACACTCCTGAACTCTGCACTCTGTACGCAATGCACTCCTATGCCCTGCACTATGTACATAACGCACTCCTGAACCCTGCACTCTGTACACAGCGTACCTCTAAAAGCTACACTCTGTACATAGCACAGTTCTGAACACTGTACTTTGTACATATTGCACTTCTGAACTCTGCACTCTGTACTTAGAACACTCCAGCTACAACTTTGAGGGCAGTCATACTGCTGATGCGGCCCAGGATGAAAATTGAATATGACACCCCTGCCTTAGAGTCACCAGCCCAATAGGTATCATTTGAACTGTCCCAGGGAGCAAATGTGGGCAAACTCAACATTTGTTTGAGACCGTGCAGCTGCGCAAGGGCCTTGTGGAATGTTGTGGGCCTTCTAAGATCCTAACCATTCTCTTGGTTTTTTTAAATCCAGGTTGGGTAACCAGCCCTTTGAATGACAATTGGTCATAAAGAATGATTTTCTTATTTCCTCTTGTTACCGTTGGTTCAGGAAGTGGAGAGGATGTTCCATGTCTATGCACAGTAAATATGCTTCTGTATTGAATGTGGGGAGCCCAATCATTGCACTCACACAGGAGCTCTACATTCACGAAGTCTTCTACTGCCTTATGCCGCCCCCCCCCCCCCCCCCACAGACCAGTTGTCCCCACCGCTATGGAGTGGGCCACATTAAGAGAGCCCTCCACATACTATACTATTGTTGAGGTCATCATAGGTCTCTCTGTGTACAAGAACAGAGTACAGAGTCCTCCATTTTCTATAAGAGGAGGTATTATTGATGGTGCTGCATGGTGTCACCAAGCTGCACCTGCTATGATGTCACGAGCCGTTGCGGTCAGTCCCACCCCGGTGCTGTTGTTTTAGTCCGTGCCTTCTAGGCGATGTTTGAAGACCAAATATTCATCTGCGGCAGAAACAGCCCATAAAAAAAAAATAAATAGAAAAAACTTGACAACGCAGTTTCTGCTTACTTCTCTCACCGCTGTCACCTCTATGGAAAAGGGACGGAAAATAATTGGAGAGGAAAAACAAAAGGTTTTCTTCCCTGGCATATGTGAAGCTGAGACATGTGTAATTAATTAAAGCATACAGGAGAAGAAAAACCTCAATTTTCTTCCAGGCTTTGAATTATGGCTGGGGGTGAAAGAAAGGCAGAGCTAGGGGTGTAATTAATCACACAGAGGTGAGAGGGCTTTGCATTTCTTCTGCATACGTACTTCCTGTATGCCAGCGAAATCCTGCAATGAGCAATTAGTCCTGTCAGTTTCTGAAGGGGAAATTAAATTTCTGTTCAGGGGGGTAAGGGTAGGTAAAACAGAACTTGGCTGAAAGACTGAGAGCGAGATAGCCAACTCACGGTAATAAATGGCTTTGAAGGGAAAATAGGCCGATAATGTGACACTGCGCCATGCATAGTCAACGAAGGAAGGGACTGATTCTATGTCTACGTGAGCAGGCTTCAAGCCAGTCTTACAAATGATAACAGGAAACAAGTTATTTTACACACATGGTATGGTCAAAAGTATGTGATCAGGTTCAGGTAAATTTCCAGTGAATGGACCTGGTAATACTCCATCATACAAAGACATTGTAAACAATTGTGCTCTTCCAACCTTGTGGTAACAGATTGGTGAAGACCCTTTTCTGTTTAAGCATGACTGTACCCCTGTGTACAAAGCCAGCTCCATAAAGGCATGGTTTGACCAGTTTGGTGTGTAGGAACTTGAGTGCCCTACACGGAGCCCTGACCTCAACTCTTCTGAACATCTTTGGACCTCAACCCTACTGAACACCTTTGGATCTCAACCCTACTGGTGTGGAGTAACTCGAGTGTCCCGTGCATAGTCCTGACCTCAACCCCACTGAACATTTTTGTACCTCAACCCTACTGTTGTGGAGGAACTTAAGTGTTTGGACCTCAACCCTTGTGGTGTGGAAGAACTTGAGTGTCCTGCACACATCCCTGACCTAAACCTTACTGACCACCTTTGGACCTCAACCCTACTGGTGTGGAGGAATTTGAGTGTCCTGCACATAGCCCAGTCCTTAACCCTACCGAACATCTTTGGACCTCAACCCGACTGGTGTGGAGATACTCAAGTGTTCTACACTAAGTCCTGACCTCAACTCTACTGAACATCTTCGGACTGCAACCCTACAGAACATATTTGAACCTCAACCCTACTGATGTGGAGGAACTCAAGTGTTCTGCACAAAACCCTGATCTCAACCCTACTGACCACCTTTGGACCTGAACCCTACTGGTGTGGAGGAACTCAAGTGTCCTGCATAAAGCTCTGTCCTCAACACTACTGAACATCTTTGGACTTCAACCCTACTGGTGTGGAGGAACTTTAGTATCCTGCACATAGCCCGGTCCTTAACCCTACTGAACATCAATGGACCTCAACCCTACTGGTGTGGAGATAATCGAGTGTCTTACACAGAGTCCTGACCTCAACCCTACTGAACATCTTTGGACCTCAACCCTACTGAACATATTTGAACATCAACCCTACTGATGTGGAGGAACTCAAGTGTTCTGCACAAAACCCTGACCTCAACCCTACTGACCACCTTTGGACCTCAACCCTACTGGTGTGGAGGAACTCAAGTGTCCTACATAGAGTCCTTTCCTTAACCCTACTGAACATCTTTGGACTTCAACCATACTGGTGTGGAGGAATGTGAGTTTCCTGCACATAGCCTTGTCCTCAACCCTACTGAACATCTTTGGACCTCAACCCTACTAGTGTGGAGGAACTCGAATGTCCTTCACAGAGCCCTGACCTCAGCCCTACTGAACACCTTTGAGATGTGATTGTGAGCCAGGTCTTCTTATCCAATATCAGTACCTGACCTCTCAAATGGACACAAATTCCCGCAGACACTCTCCAAAATCTTGAAGAAAGCCTTCCCAGAAAAGTGGAGGCTGTTACAGCCACAATGAAAGGCAACTCCATATCAATGGCCATAGGGAGGGGGACGACTCTCTATTAATGGCCATGATTTTGGAATGGGATGTCCAGCAAGCTCATATAGGTGTCTTCTTGTCAGATAAGAAGATCTGGCTTACAGATGGTGTTCTAAACCATCCCAAAGGTGTTCAGTAGGGATGAGGTCAGGACTCTCAAGTTCCTCCACACCAAACTGGTCAACCAAAATCTTTATGAAGCTGGCTTTGTACACAGTCATGCTGGAACATGAAGGGGTTTATGAGGTTAGAAGCGCACGTGTTGACTAAAAGGCCTTTGTATGCTGTAGTTGAACAGTACCCTTCACTGGAAATGCCTGAACACCATCATTTGGAGGGCTGTCCACATACTTTTAGACTACTTTTTTTGGCATACTTATGGTATATAGCTTTATTTAGAGAAAATAATCTGGAACTGTCACCTTTGCACAACATGCATTGCAAATACTGACTTTTATTTTTTACTTTTATAGTGGTGTGAGAACTTTTGTGGTAGTTTGAGGACTTCTGTACAGTAAATAAGAAAAATAGTTCACTAAGAAATGTTTGCTTGTTTTTTTAAAATAAAAGATATCCATGAAACAGCCTTTGTTAGCAGGCCACTAATTCGGTAAGGCAATGGTCATGCCACAGGAACAAGGTGGGGTATCAATCACCTCTACAATGGAGGGATTCCTCCATGTTGGTTACTCACATGCTCCTGGCCAAAGGCCCTCCTCCTGGAGAAAAGGCATGTCCACACAATCAGCCATTTTAACGCTTTACTATACACAGTTCTTCACAACTTATAAGTCCACCAGACTTCATCATTACAGTTCAGTCTAAACTCAAAGTTAACACAGGGATGCCAACCAATGCTTTCCACTGAACTTTACGTTCCTTGAGATGGGTTCTCCTCTGCTGTCTATGCCGGGCCTACCCCTAGGGGCTTACTCCACTTAGAATGTAAACTACATAGATGCTGTTCTGCAGTCTACCACTTCCCATCAACCACCCCTGTTTTTTTTTTCCAGACGCCTGCTTATAAATGAATGGGCTGGCCCAACCCACAGTACACACCCAAGGGGCAAGGTTTTCTGAAAATGGGGTAGTAACCCCTGCTTACATTCTCTGTTACAGTATTTTAAATATATAATATGACAATTTTTTTGGTCATTCATTGGTCTGCATTTCTTTTCAACGTTCGCTATCTGTTGTTTGGAGTGCCTTTGGAAGTACCAGGCCAACGCATCTGGAACACTCACTGCCTTGGTGACTTGTATGTCTCTTCTTTAGCATTTCAGATCAACAATCCTCAGGGATTACAGATCTGTCCCCTGACATAACTAGGTCATTAGCAATGGAGAGTGAATGACGCAATTGTCATAATTCTTGCAAGAAGACACTCACTTGTTTATTCCAAGTAGGTCACCCTTTTAAATGTAGCGGCATAACTGCTGTCAGAAGGCATCTTTCCCTAGGTCCGGACATATTAATTCTGAAAAGTGCAAGGAGGAAATGTTTGATCAAGAGGTTCCTGTACATCATTGTGTTGTTTTTTTGTTTTTTTGTTTTGTTTTTGTTTTTTATTAAACGTTGTATCTGCCTCAAATGGTTATCAGTTTATTAAAGGTACCCTGTTTCCCCTAAAATAAGACCTAGCGTGATTCTCTGTGATGGCTGCAATATAACCCCTACCCTCCAAATAAGCCCTACCCTGTTTCCCCAGAAAATAAGCCCTACCCTGAAAATTAGACCTACAAGGACTTTAACTAGGGCTTATTTGGGGGGTAGGGCTTATATTGAAGCCATCACCGACAATCACCCTAGGTCTTATTTTTGGGGAAACAGGGTATAATGAATATACGACAGTCAGGCCCGATAGGTAGAGAGAAAAAGTGTCTACAATCAAGGATGGAACTGTAGCCCCCCCCCTTCCCTTGTCTGTTTGTCCCAGAACCATACACACTGCCTTTCAAGGAAGAGAAAATTGGAAAGGACGAGAACTATTATTCCCAAGTTCTGACTCCTATGCAAGACACCAAGGTGTGGCTGAGAAATAGAGCCATATGAGCCGAACCTGAGGATCTACAGAGAAGTAATGGTGTCCCAGGGATGCATGAATGAAGCTGTTATCAACCTTTTCTCCCCCCCCCCCCCCCACAGGAACCCTTGAAATCGATTCAAGGAACCCCTGCTAAAAATATTATAGCTTCAATATACGGCACATTATCATGATCAATGCATTTTAAACAAAATAATATAATATATACAAGAGAAAAGAATGTGGAGTACCTAGAGCACCTGAAAAAGGAAAGAGATTCCTTATTATGTTGTTGGTGAGTAGAGAAGGCCCCCTTGCATCAGTGGTCAAATGATAAAGTGTCCCCTTACATTGGTGGTTAGTGGAGATGGTTTTCCTTACATTGGTGTTCGGTGAGGAAGGTCCTCCATACACTGGTGGTCAATGGAGATGGTTTACCTTACATTGGTGTTCAGCGAGGATGGTCCTCTATGCACTGGTGGTCAGTGGAGATGATCTTCCTTATGGTCAGTGGAGATGGTTTTCCTTACATTGGTGTTCAGCAAGCATGGTCCTCTATGCACTGGTGGTCAGTGGAGATGGTTTTCCTTACATTGGTGTTCAGTGAGGATGGTCCTCTATACACTGGTGGTCACTGGAGATGGTTTTCCTTACATTGGAGTTCAGTGAGGATGGTCCTCCATACACTGGTGGTCAGTGGAAATAATCTTCCTTACATTGTGTTGTCAGTAGATATTCTTTTTACACTAGTGTTAATTAAAGAATAACAACCTTTATTTAGTCTGTGAGAGAAGATTCTCTTTTACAGACCTTTAGTGGGAGAAGGTCCCCTTGTATTGGTAGGCAAGTTAAATATTGCCCCCTTACATTGGTGGTCAGTAGGATAGGGGTCCTTATACATTTATGCTCAGTGAAGATTAGCTTTCTTGCATTGGTGGTCAGTAAAGACGGTCTTTCTTACACTATTGGTCTGTAGAGCTGGTCCTCCATACACTGTTTGTCTGTAGAGCTTGTTCTCCATACACTGGTGGTCAGTGGAGAAGGGCCTCCTTTCATTGGTGGGCAATAGAGATGGTCTTTCCCACCTTGGTGGTCTGTAGAGCTGGTCCTCCATACACTGGTGGTCAGTAGAGCTGGTCCTCCATACACTGGTGGTCAGTGGAGAAGGGCCTCCTTATATTGGTGGTCAATTGAGATGGTCCTCCATACACTGGTGGTCAGTAGAGCTGGTCCTCCATACACTGGTGGTCAGTGGAGAAGGGCTTCCTTATATTGGCGGTAAATAGAGATGGTCATTCATACAGTGGTGGTCAGTAGAGATGGTCCTCCATAAACTGGTTGCCAGTGGATATGGTCCTTCTTACAATGGTGGTCAGTGGAGATGGACCTCCTTACACTGATGGTCAATTGAGAGGGTCCTTCTTACACTGGTGGTCAGTAGAAATGGACCTCCTTACACTGACGGTCAATAGAGATGGTCCTTCTTACACTGATGATCAGTGAAGATGGTCCTTCTTACACTGGTGGTCAATAGAGGTGGTCTTCAATGCACTGGTGATCAGTAGAGATGGTCCTCCCTACCTTGGTGGTCAATAGAGATGATCCTTCCTACACTAGTAATTATTAAAGATTTTTTTGGTCTGTGAGAGATGATCCTCTTTTACAGACCTTTACAGTCAGTGGGAGAAGGTTCTCATTACATTTGTGGTCTAGTTGAGGAAAAACGACTTTACATTGTAGATAGGTGGATAGAATGACCTCCTATATTGGTGGTCAGTAGGTTAACTGCCCCCTTTACAGACAATTAAAAAGTCAATTGGTCCCAGTGGTAAATATTTGAGAGATGAGAAGCTGCAGGCCCAGTGCTATGTAGGCACCATCGTGTGAGAACTCAATCCACCATTGCTCATTGATAAGGAACCCCTATCTGTATCTGAAGGAGCCCACAGAATCCTGGATTAGAAAGGCTTCTCTTGTGTAAATTTTTATTTTCTCTAGTGATACTTTATTTCAAATTTCCAACGCATTTCAAGAGTTGTGAGTTCCTCACGTTGGGTGCCCTCAGGTCATAGTCAAAGCATTCTTTGTAGTCTTGTAGGAGTTTTGAATAGTTTAACATTTTTTAACCTGCAATGTTTTATGGCTATAATGCACCTTTACATGGTGGGCGACTAACCTGCAGGGAGTGGGGGGACACGTTCCTGCTACAGGTGGTGCGTTGTGACATGGCAGCCTGTGTGCTGTCCCTCGCCTTGTGGGACAATCCACAGCAAGCAGAAGTACTGTCCCGAAGAAAGGACGATTGGCAACTCTGGTTTACATTGGCTTCATAGACGTTCTGTTGCAATTTCTTGGACTCGGGCACAACTGTTAACCATTTTTTTTTTTAAGCCTGGACTTAATTTTGTTTTGCATGTGACCACACTCCAGATGTTTAGAAGAGCATTTTTCATATTGCGTGAGACATTCTCCGAGGTCATCTTTTGATGCATGTGCTTGTATTTTCAATTGTTTGAACTGATCTAAAAAGCTTAAACTAGATGTAAACCCAATCACCGAAAATCTTATACACTGTAAGCTTAAACATGTTAATGTCATTTCTAAAGTTGTTTTCAATTTTTTTAAAGCTGAACTCTTGAGATCAGCAAATATCTAAATCCATTCTCCATGTACACTATATCCTTCCCTGAATGAGCTTTGTGTATTTCTTCCAGATCTCGTGCAGTAATGCATTGTGAGACTTCCTGTAATAAAGACCACTCACTGCTGCCCTGTCCTTATGCAGGGGGACTGGTCTGGTCTCCGCCTCCTCCGGTAGTGGGTGGGGCCTGCTGGGCCCCTCCCAAACCTCTACTTTCTCTTCTTGTGCAGGGTGACTGGTCTTGTCCCCGCTCCCTCCTGTAGTTTTCTGTAGTGGGTGGAGCCTGCTGGGCCCCTCCCAAACCTCTACTTTCTCTTTTTGTGCAGGGTGACTAGTCTTGTCCCCGCCCCCTCCTGTAGTTTTCTGTAGTGGGTGGAGCCTTCTGAGCCCCTCCCACACCTCTGCTTTCTCTTCTTGTGCAGGGTGACTGGTCTTGTCCCCGCCCCCTCCTGTAGTTTTCTGTAGTGGGTGGAGCCTGCTGGGCCCCTCCCAAACCTCTACTTTCTCTTTTTGTGCAGGGTGACTGGTCTTGTCCCCGCCCCCTCCTGTAGTTTTCTGTAGTGGGTGGAGCCTTCTGGGCCCCTCCCACACCTCTGCTTTCTCTTCTTGTGCAGGGTGACTGGTCTTGTCCCAGCCCCCTCCTGTAGCTTTCTGTAGTGGGTGGAGCCTGCTGGGCCCCTCCCACACCTCTACTTTCTCTTTTTGTGCAGGGTGACTAGTCTTGTCCCCGCCCCCTACTGTAGTTTTCTGTAGTGGGTGGAGCCTTCTGAGCCCCTCCCACACCTCTGCTTTCTCTTCTTGTGCAGGGTGACTGGTCTTGTCCCCGCCCCCTCCTGTAGTTTTCTGTAGTGGGTGGAGCCTGCTGGGCCCCTCCCAAACCTCTACTTTCTCTTTTTGTGCAGGGTGACTGGTCTTGTCCCCGCCCCCTCCTGTAGTTTTCTGTAGTGGGTGGAGCCTTCTGGGCCCCTCCCACACCTCTGCTTTCTCTTCTTGTGCAGGGTGACTGGTCTGGTCCCCACCCCCTCCTGTAGTTTTCTGTAGTGGGTGGGGCCTTCTGGGCCCCTCCCACAGCTCTGCTCTCCCTCCTTGTGCAGGGTGACCGGTCCTGTCTCCGCCCCCTCCTGTAGTTTTCTGCGGTACTGGGTGGAGCCTGTGGGGCTCCTCCCACAGCTCTGGTCTCTGTGTAGCCTATGTACAGCACAGCACAGTGATGATGTCACTGCTACTTTTATAAGGTAATACCTGGGT
Organism: Lithobates clamitans; assembly: GCA_037952925.1. NCBI lineage: Eukaryota > Metazoa > Chordata > Amphibia > Anura > Ranidae > Lithobates > Lithobates clamitans. Next base: position 215,264 of record JBBGZY010002261.1, on the reverse strand, counting down.
CAGTGTTGCCAACCTACCAGGTTGAAATTTACTGACACGACACCCAACATTTACTGACAAGTTTTTACTGACATTTCCAAAAATTACAGTTTTAAGTGCGAATTTCAGTATTTCAGCTACAGACAAGTACACTGTGCCATTAGCAATGTGATTTAATCCCTTGGCGCCATCAGCACGCAAATATGCAGCCTATCGGCTGGTGGGCTGAGCGTTCATTAGTGTCAATACAGCTGTGCCGAGAGTGTGCGCCCTGCGCGCTCCCAGCACAGTTACTGGTGGGCCAACGGAAAGCTCCCGACCGATACGTGCGATTCGGAGCCTTCTGATCATGTGACCGCTATGACAGCCAATCATGGCGGTCACATGATCATAAACCCCGCCGTCTCCAAGGGGTTAAGGTAGATATTAAGGCAAAAAACATATGATATGGGGAAGATATGGGGTCTGGGGGCCTGCCTGGGCACATATGAAATGAACTGCCTCAGTGTCAGTGACAGTCTTCACTCCACTGCAGGCAGGCCAGGCAGGCAGGTCAGGCAAGCAGGGCAGGCAAACATGCAGGAAGGCAGGGCAGGTAGGCCAGACAGGTCAGGCAAGCAGGGCAGGCAGTCAGGAAGGCAAGGCAGGTCAGGCAAGCAGGGCAGGCAGGGCAGGCAGACAGGGCAGCCAAACATGCAGAAAATCAGGGCAGACAGGCAGGCAGGGCAGGTAGGCCAGACAGGTCAGGCAAGCAGGGCAGGCAGGAATACAGGCAGGAAGGCAGGGCAGGCAGGCAAGCAGGACAGGCAAGGCAGGGCAGGGCAGGCAGACCAGGCAGACCAAGCAGGGCAGACAGGCAGGCAGGCAGGGCAGGAAGACAGGCAGGCAAGCAGGGCAGGCAGGCAGGTCAGGCAGAGTGGGCAAGCAGGCAGGCAGGGCAGGCTGGCTGGAAGGCCAGGAAGGCAGGCCAGGAAGGGCAGACAGGCAGGCAGGTAGGCAGGCAGGCCAGGCAGGTCAGGTAAGCAGGCAGGGTAGCTCCCCCACTAAGGGCCAGTACTCAGAAGAGGAAGAAATTAGAATGGGAGGCCCACACACATGAAACTGACTCTCACATTGACACTGACAGAAGTGTGCAGCAGTACGAATCACCGATGGCGGTGGGAAATGCACTATGACATCACAGGACACATGCTTAGGCACCGCCTCTGTCAGACCTGCCCTCCCGAGAGGCACCACCCGAACACACCCGAACACACTATAGCAGGCACTCTGATAGTCTCGTCCGTTGCCGGAGCCGGCCATATAACCTTTTTCCTGTCACAGGCATTTACTGGCATGAGAAAAGTGGTGGTGTTTACTGGTTTCCCGTAAAAATTATGACGGTTGGCAACACTGATCTCTGGTTTGTAAAGGCATTTGCTGCACAAAAAGTGGAAAATATTTATATATAAATGTGTGTGAACCTGGAGTTCAGCTTTAAACCTTCAGCTTTGGTTAAAAGATTACCCGGTGATCCTGCCATGATGGTCCTTGCTCAGGCATTTCCTGTTATTGGGTGACGACTGTCTCCCAGTTGTGGGGGGGTTGTACAAGTTGTTCTTTGTCCCATCGCCCTATGTTCTTTGTATGCCTAGCAATGAGGTCAGACAGGACAACCCCCCCCCCCCCGGGACTCCCCCAGTTTATAATGTAGCTAGCAGGCAGACAGCTAACTGATAACTGCCACTGGTCTTGGTTTCAAGCCCTTGACAGAGACAGGCAGCGGCAAGAGGAATGCAGGGGGAGTGGAGCGTGTCACCCTCCCATCCCTCTGCATTCTTCTTGCTGCTGCTTGTCTTAGACAAGTGCTTGGAGCCCAATCCCGTGCAGGCTGGAGGGGGGTGGGGGGGGGGTGGGGGGACGTACATGTTGTACTTTGTCTCCCCATCTTCCTACATTATTCATCAGCCTAGCTATGAGGTCAGACGGGACACTACCCTGGACCCCCCATATGATAATGTAGCTAGCAGGAACACAGCTGACTGATAAAGCCCTTAACTGAGACAAGCAGCGGCAAGAGCAATGCAGTGGGGAGAAGGCGTGTCATCCTCCCATCCCTCTTCATTCTTCTTGCCGCCGCTTGCCTGTGACAAGTGCTTGGGGCCAGAGAAAGAGGTCGGCAACCATCTCCTTGCTACCTGCATTGTCAGACAGCTGTGGGGTGAGGGTGGTTCTAGTGGCGTTCCAAGAGGGGGGCGGTCCCCCCCGGGTGCCGCACATTAGGGGGGTATCAGTCCGGGGGGGGTGCAGTGTGACCTGGAGAGGAGATCACAGCAGGGCCGTCATAATTAGCAGGCTGTAAGTGAGCACATTGTCACTGTATACAGCCCTAACCTGCCCCTATAATACACTATACAGCCCTAACTCACCACCATAATACCCTATACAGCCCTAACCTGCCCCATAATACCCTATACAGCCCTAACCTGGCCCTATAATACCCTATACAGCCCTAACCTGCAACTATAATAACCTATACAGCCCTAACCTGCCCCTATAATACCCTATACAGCCCTAACCTGCCCCATAATACCCTATACAGCCCTAACCTGCCCCTATAATACCCTATACAGCCCTAACCTGCAACTATAATAACCTATACAGCCCTAACCTGCCCCTATAATACCCTATACAGCCCTAACCTGCCCCATAATACCCTATACAGCCCTAACCTGCCCCTATAATACCCTATACAGCCCTAACCTGCCCCATAATACCCTATACAGCCCTAACCTGCCCCTATAATACCCTATACAGCCCTAACCTGCCCCTATAATACCCTATACAGCCCTAACCTGCCACCATAAGACCCTATACTGCCCAGACCCGCCACTATAATACCCTATACTGCCCTAGCCTGCCACCATAATACCCTACACTACCCTAACCTGCCCCTATAATACCCTACACTGCCCTAACCTGCCACCATAATTTCTTATACAGCCCTAGCCTGCCACCATAATACCCTATACAGCCCTAACCTGCCCCATAATACCCTATACAGCCCTAACCTGCCCCATAATACCTTATACAGCCCTAACCTGCCACTATAATACCCCATACTGCCCTAACCTTACGTGGTGGTTTTGTCTCCAATACAGCAAAGATCAGAGATGGGGGGGGGGGAGTAATAATAACTGTCCTATTTGCAGAAGGAAACTTTTCAAGTATTTTAGCAACAAGGTCTCTTTAAAAGAATTAATTTGATCATTGTTTCTTCTTGTCAACTTGTACAGCTTAACACGCCGCTCAGCGCCTCCCGTTAATCTTGGCCAGTCAATAATAATGCACCATGAATTAGGTTGTATTGGGACCCTCTCGCAGTTCTGAAGGCATTGCGCCGTTTCATTAAAGTGTCCGTTTAGGTCAACATTTTGTTGGCTTCATTGGAAATAAGTGACTAAATGAATCAACGTTCGGGTTGCTCCACGAAAAACTCCTGCCCATTTTTTATTCCTCCGCTTGATGGATCCCACGGCCCTCTTGATGACACCATGATGAATGGTCTACATGCTGCTCATATTAAACATGCTTCCTCCCAACAGACACTCCGCTTTACAAATGACTTTGTTAACCTGGCAGGTTCCATGAGTGATAATGATAATGGCTCTTCTGGAATCTGCCGAAAAGGAAATCAATAACCTCAGAGGATTAGTGGGGGGGGGGGGGGGGGGGAGTTTTATCTCCTGAAAACTTCTCAATAAGATAAAGTTGGGAATGCAATTCATTTACAAAATATCTATTAAGAAGGTGTTTATGGAGTCTGTGGGTTAAAGAGGCGTAATCCCTAAATGAATGACATTTAGTTTGCTCTGTTCGTCTATTGTAAATAACTGCCATTTTTTAATTTATTTTTTTAAATACTTGTGTTTAGTTTTTTTATCCTCTTAGTGCTGTTGACCTCCAGCAGCCTCTCTGTGCAGCCACCTCCCATCTACATGTAATCCACAAAGGGCTGCATGGAATTTTTTACGATGGGTTTCCTAATGGTGACAACAATGGACCAGGCCTACCACTTCCTGCCTACATGCACTCCACCAATGGCTGCGTGCCATATCTAAGGGTTGTTAACTGATGGTGACAACAATGTACCAGGCCTGCCACTTCCCGTCTACATGTACTCCACAAATGGCTGCTTACGTTGGGTTTCCCAATGGTGACAACAATGCACCATGCCTGCCACTTCCTGTCTACATGCACTCCACCAATGGCAGCGTGCCATATGTAAGGGTTGGTAAATGATGGTAACCACAATGGACCATGCCAGCCACTTCCTGTCTACATGCACTCCACCAATGGCTGCATGTGATTTCTTAGGTGGGGTTTCCCAGTGGTGACAACAATTGACCATGCCTGCCACTTCCTTATCTACATGCACTCCACCAGTGACAGACTGCCATATCTAAGGGTTAGTAAATGATGGTGACCACAGTGGACCAGGCCTGGCACTTCCTGTCTATATGCACACCACCTGTGACATAGTGCCATATCTATGGGTTGTTAATTGATGGTGACCACAGTGGACCATGCCTGCCACTTCCTGTTTACATGTACTCCACAAATGGCTGCAAGTAATTTCTTAGGTGGGGTTTCCCAGTGGTGACAACAATGGACCATGCCTGCCACTTCCTTATCTATATGCACTCCACCAGTGACAGCATGCCATATCCAATGGTTGTTAATTGATGGTGACCGCAGTCAACCATGCCTGGCACTTCCTGTCTATATGCACACTACCAGTGGCAGCGGACCATATCTAAGGGTTGTTAAATAATGGTGACAACAATGGACCAGGTCTGCCACTTCCTGTCTACATGCACTCCACCAGTGACAGCGTGCCATATCTAAGGGTTGTTAATTGATGGTGACCACAGTGGACGATACCTGCCACTTCCTGTCTACATGCACTCCACCAGTGACAGTGTGCCATATGTAAGGGTTGTTAAATGATGGTGACAACAATGGACCAGGCCTGCCACTTCCTGTCTACATGCACTCCACCAATGGCTGCATGTCATTTCTTAGGTTGGGTTTCCCAATGGTGACAACAATGGACCATGCTTGCCACTTCCTGAGCTACATGCACTCCACCAGTGACAGCGTGCTATATCTAAGGGTTGTTAACTGATGGTGACCACAATGGACCATGCCTGCCACTTCCTGAGCTACATGCACTCCACCAGTGACAGCGTGCTATAACTAAGGGTTGTTAATTGATGGTGACCACAGTGGACCATGCCTGGCACTTCCTGTCTCTATGCACACCACCAGTGGCAGCGTGCCATATCTAAGGGTTGTTAACTGATGGTGACCACAATGGACCATGCCTGCCACTTCCTTAGCTACATGCACTCCACGGGTGACAGCGTGCCATAACCAAGGGTTGTTAATTGATGGTGACCACAGTGGACCATGCCTGGCACTTCCTGTCTATATGCACTCCACCAGTGACAGCGTGCCATATCTAAGGCTACTTTCACACTGAGGTGCTTTGCAGGCGCTATAGCACTAAAAATAGCACCTGCAAAGCGCCCTGAAAGAGCTGCTCAATTCACTCCAATGTGAAAGGGTTTTCACACTGGAGCGGTGCGCTTTCAGGACGGTCAAAAAAGTCCTGCAAGCCGCATCTTTGCAGCGCTATAGGAGCGGTGTATTCGCCGCTCCTAAAGCTCCCCTTCCCATTGAAAACAATGCAGCAGCGCCGCAAAACCTGCAGCGGCGCTTTGCGGGCGGTTATAACCCTTTTTCGGCCACTAAAACGACGGTAAAGCGACGCTAAAAATAGCTCCGCTTTACCGTCGGCGCCCGCCTGCCCCAGTGTGAAAGTAGCCTAAGGGTTGTTAATTGATGGTGACCACAGTGGACCAGGCCTGGCACTTCCTGTCTACATGCACCCCACCAGTGGCAGCGTGCCATATCTAAGGGTTGTTAATTGATGGTGACCACAGTGGACCAGGCCTGGCACTTCCTGTCTACATGCACCGCACCAGTGGCAGCGTGCCATATCTAAGGGTTGTTAACTGATGGTGACCACAGTGGACCATGCCTGGAACTTCTATATATACACACACACATATATATATATATATATATATATATATATATATATATATATATATATATTATTTATTTATTATTGTAAATTTATATATACATTATTTTATATTTATTTGTATGTATATGTATATTTATTTATATTTATTACTTGCTTGTATATTTTAGATTGTATTTTAGATTTATGTATTATAAGTATATTTATTTTTAGCATTTATTTATATAGCTTATATTTATATTGCATGTTATATTTTTTTATGCATTTATATGTATATTTATTGTTTATTTATGTAGTTTATGTTTATTTTGCATTTTATATTGTATTCTTATTGTAAATTAATACTGAATAGTAAATGACATACCCTATTTTCGTGCATAGATTTCTCTATAATCTGTCTATCTATGGACATACTTAAAATAAATGCCACTTCCTTGCTGGAAGAGCATTGGCGCCTAGCATAGCCCACACAAAGTTTCTAGCTGAACTGCCTCAGAATCATAAATATGCAAATAGTCAGTTTCTACTTTCTAGCTATTAATTGCTCCACTTCATCCACCGGCAGTGTCTCGTGGGGTGAGCTTACAGCTCGTGTCCTAATTCTGGCAGATCTTCCAGTTACCGGCTATGTCCCTGAACAGAAGTCAGGTTGAGTTGCGATTTTGCCTTTGGGTTACGATGGACAGATATCCAGCTCGTTGACTGAACTTGGAACGAGCTTTGAAATATTATGGAAATGAGATGGATATCTGGGGAGTTGATGGTGAAATCTCTCTGTCTGATCCATGGAAGGCTCATATTTGGAAGCTGTGGAGCGCTCATTTTTTGAGTCATAATTTTGGAGGACAACCTGGTCTATAAATAGAGCTGCTTTCTTTTGCATTGTTCATTTTGTTATAATCATGCACTGCATTCATATCTATTCTGTAGATAAGGGGGAAAAAAATTCTGTATGTATTCGTTCTATGAACAATCTAGTAGTAGTTTGGTGTATTAACGGACATCTATACAACTTATGAGCAGAGATGGATCATCCCCGAGGCAACGTAGGCAAGAACCTAAGGTCGAGTGAAAGCCCAGGGGGCCCAGCTAAAGCCTTCTTGCTCCTTCAATAAACTTGAGCATTTGGTCAAGGCTGTACACTGGCCTGTCACTTTGTGAGGGAGGGTGGGCTTGTAGGCACTTGGGAAAAGGATGGGAGCCACTACTTTCCCTAGGGCCCCATTCCAACAACACATTTCTGCATAGCCCTAATTTCAACAAGTGAATTCTTCTCACAAGTGTCTGTGAAAGTTCTCCTGTGTTCAGGTCATGGTATGTCTAGTAGTAGCGAGTCACATTCAACTGGACTTGTTCTGTTATGTTGAAGATGTTTTGTTATTCATCTAGGCAAGATTCTCCAGCATAGCAGTTGGACCAGCCATTGGTGACAATGGTGGACCATGCGTTCAAAAAGTATGTACTCACAACCACTCGTAGTCCCCAACATGGGCTGGCATGACAATGTAACAACACAGGAGAACAGTTAGAAGACAATTGTCTTTTCATATCCAGATCATGTTGTATCTAGTAATAATAAGTCATAATCAACTGGACTTTTTCTGTAATGTTGAAGATGTTTCGTTATTCATCCAGGTAAGCTTCTCCAGATTAGCAGTCAGACCGGCCATTGGTAACCATGGTGGACCATGCCTTCGGAAAATATGTAGTCACAACCACTCATGGTCCCAATCATGGGCTGGCATGACAAGGTATCACAGGAGAACAGTTGGAAGACCATTGTCCCCCCATATCCAGATCTTGGTCTATCTAGTAGTAATGATTCACAATAAGCTGGACTTTTTCTGAGATGTTGAAGACGTTTCTTTATTCATCCAGGTAAGCTTCTCCAGATTATCAGTCAGACTGGCCATTGGTGACCATGGTGGACCATGCCTTCGAAAAGTATGTAGTCATAACCACTCGTAGTCCCCAACATGGGCTGGCATGACAAGGTAACAACACAGGAGAACAGTTGGAAGACCATTGTCCTCCCATATCCAGATCTTGGTCTGTCTAGTAGTAATGAGTAGTAGTAATGAGTAATGAGCAATAAGCTGGACTTTTTCTGTAATGTTGAAGACGTTTCGTTTTTTGCAGTCGATTAGCAGTCTGTCAGAAACCATGAATCAGACTGAGACAGAAGTACAGTTAAATCACACTTGTTTAATAATAATTAAAAAAAAGGTAAACAGAGTAAACGTAGTCAAAACATAGCCAGAGTAAAGGAACCAGAACGGATAGTCAGACAAGCCAAAACGTCAGGGAGCCAGAGATGGGCGTAGCAGAACAGCAAGCAGGATCTGGAGCCAGAAGGAATGTCAGACAGGCAATTCTTTAACAGGAACACAGGAGAGCGTCTCTAGAGATGTGACCAAGGCGAAGGCAGAGATCATCTGGACTGGACGGCTTAAGTAGGCAGGACTGACGAGCAGGGTATCATCAACAGGTGAGTCACTGTGGAGAGTTAAGAGCTGGTATTTAGCGGACAGCTGAGCGGCCAGCTTTAAGAAGGAAGGGCTGAGCCAAGCCCTGACACGGTCAGACTGGCTTTTGGTGATCATGGTGGACCATGCCTTTGAAAAGTATGTAGTCACAACCACTCGTAGTCCTCAACCTAGGCTGGCATGACAAGGTATCACAGGAGAACAGTTGGAAGACCATTGTCCTCCCATATCCAGATCTTGGTATATCTAGTTATCTATCTAGCTAGTATGTGGATGGAGGAAGAGAGAAATATAAGCAGATTAAACTTTCAACTTTGACAATAAGTAGCAAACATTGCTTGGTACCCAACCTGAGTGCAATGAACAGGACCGCAGACGTGCAATTTGTTTTGGTTATTCTGAGTTTCAGATGTATCTGAATCTCGAATTAAATAGTAAAGAATTTTGTTTAAATTACTTTAATTTTCGTTTCATTTATTAGTTTTCTAACAGATTCCAAATTTTCAGAACGATTTGAATTCGGATCGGTCGAAATTGTTTGAACGATTCGATTTCTGTGTGATGAATGGCTGCTTGTTAAGGAGCCGGCTGGGAAGCCATCCCTAACAACGGATGACTCATGAGCTGTCAGCGGGCTTCCCCACTGACAGCTGAAATGTAAACTAAAGAATGCCGGCAATGAAAAGTGCAGAAAAAATAACAGCGTGGGGTTCCCCCCAATACATACCAGGCCCTTCGGGTCTGGTATGGATTTAAGGGGAACCTCATGCCAAAGTAAAAAAAAAATGGCGTGGGCGCCCCCCAAAATCCATACCCACTGACAGCTGAAATGTAAACTAAAGAATGTCGGGAATAAAAAGTGCAGAAAAAAACAGCGTGGGGTTCCCCCCAATCCATACCAGGCCCTTTGGGTCTGGTATGAATTTTAAGGGGAACCTCATGCCAAAATAAAAAAAAATGGCGTGGGGTGCCCCCTGAAATCCATACCAGACCTTTATCCGAGCATGCCAGGAAAGGGCGGGGCAAGCGAGTCCCCCCCCCCCTAAACCATACCAGGCCACATGCCCTCAACATGGCGGGATGCTTTGGAGAAGGAGGGCTCTGTGGCCCCCCCACCCCAAAGCACCTCTTCCTCATGTTGATGGGGACAAGGGTCTGTTCCCTACAACCCTGTCCTGTGGTTTTGGGGGTCTGCGGGCAAGGGGGGCCCCCAGATCCAGCCTCCCCCCATGTGAATGAGTATGAGGTATACAGTACCCCTACCCATTCACCCAAAACAGTGTAAAAAAGTGAGTAAAGACACAACACAAGTTTTTGACAATCCCTTTATTAAAAAAAAAAAAAAAATGTGTCAACAATGTCTACAAGTGTAGATCCATCGTCAATCACGCTGCCCACCGCCACCGCCGGACCCGAAAAAAAAAACAAAACCCATCCGGTTTCGTCAAAAGCTCCCGCCGTCTGACAGTTCCCAAATAGCTAAGGGGTGGGTCCACCCGACGATGTCACCAGTTGGCCCCGCCCCCTCGTGACGCCAGCTAATCTTTACACAGAATTCGAATCATTTTTCGACCGATACTGAATTCGAAATTCTTCCCCGGAAATTTGGAATTCTTTAGAAAATTATTAAACAAAACCAAATATAAACTAAATGAGTTTCGAAAAACGAATCAACGAAACTAAATTAGTAGCAGAACGAAAACCTATCCGAAACCAAAAAACAATTTTTCCGTTCTGCACATGTCTAGATGAAAAGGTTACCGGGAACTCTTTTTTTTTTTTTCCAATTAATTTTTTTTTCTTAAAGGACCCTCCATGATTCAAGGCCAGCCTGGCACTCGAGGTTAATGAGTGTAAAGGAGATGAACAGAGTATCAGGCCGCCTGTCAACGCGCGCCTTTCTCCTCCCGGATGAACAATCGGCGTGTCGTGGAGCCGGTTGCTGCTTTACATCACAAGATTCCCTTTCAGTGTGTACTTATCCCCGAGACCTCGTATCTCGTAAGTATCTCCTAAACTTGAAACGTGAAAAGTAATATCCATTTTCCATTTCACTTTGCAGGAACTGATCATTTTTATGGTTGGGTTGGGTGGGAAGAGGGACTACAGCAAGAGTGCCGACACCCCCCCCCCCCCCCCTTCCCCAACCTCCGCCTTCCCCTGACACTCTTTGGAACATTGGAAGAATTCTATGACATTAATTGCCTAAAGATAACCAGGGCCTCTCAGCACCCATCACTGTATGTCAGTGAGCAGCTGAGATGAGAGTCTGGTACAACATGAGCGGAGATAAGTGCAAACAGGGAAAAGCCGAGAGCCTGATTATCTCCTGCTATCACCTTTACAAGCAACGCAAATAAATTGTCTTTGATGACATCAAGGGGGGGGGGGGGGTGGAAGAGGTGGGAGAGAAATGCATGGCATGCCAGGCCCCATCACTGAGCCTGAGAGGGGAGGCTGCTGAGGAGGACTGGAAAGGGATTCATCATTTTTAAAGTGGAGAATGATTATCTGTCCTCCCAGTGGAGGGTCAGCCTGAGGACATGAGAAGCCTCCAAAGAAAAAAGGAGGTAGACCCAAAGGTTTGGATCAGCATGGCTGATAACATGAAGATAAGGTGGAGGCCATGCAGTTGTGTGCCGAGACAAAGCTTCAGATAGGACGCCTTTCCGTGGTGATGGCGCTATTTATAGGCTTGGAGGAATACTTCAGATATGTGTGCAAGGCAAGAAAAATCAAGTCACCCAACTTTCGTAAAGTGTATCTAAACCCTACGTTGTAGGTACATAGTCTTTCCTGTCCTTTCACCGATTATTGCTTTTTTTATTTAAAGAGGATCTTATGAAGTTTCCTCCTCTCCATACCACCCTCAAATTACACAAATATCTGTCTTTTTTTGTTTACGTACCTTTTTTTATTTTATTTTTTATTAGAAGAGGTATGGGCTGGCCCCCATTTCTTCCTGCTAGCCTAGGCAAATAACGTCAGTGCCCATGGCGCCTCTTGGGACAGTTTTCAGTCTTTTTAAAGAAGAACTCCAGTTATTGGATTACTTTAATCACTTGCTGACCATCGTATGTATACACTATATTATCAAAAGTATTGGGACGCCTGCCCTTTACACACACATGAACTGTAATGGCATCCCAGTCTTAGTCCGTAGGGTTCAATATTGAGTTGGCTCTGCCCCCTTTGCAGCTATAACAGCTTCAACTCTTCTGGGACCAACGTATGTATACATTATAATATCAAAAGTATTGGGACGCCTGCCTTTACGCTCACATGAAATTTAATGGCATCCCAGTCTTAGTCCGTAGGCTTTGATATTGAGTTGGCCCCACCCTTTGCAGCTATAACAGCTTCAACTCTTCTGGGGCGGCCGTCCACAAGGTTTAGGAGGGTGTCTATGGGAATGTTCGACCATTCTTCCAGAAGCGCATTTGTGAGGTCAGGCACTGATGTTGGATGAGAAGGCCTGGCTCGCAGTCTCAGCTCTAATTCATCCCAAAGGTGTTCTATGGGGTTGAGGTCAGGACTCTGTGCAGGCCAGTCAAGTTCCTCCACCCCAAACTCACTCATCCATGTCTTTATGGACTTTGCTTTGTGCTCTGGTGCACAGTAGCATTGCCACCTCATCCCTTTAAATCCGAACACATATGAATTACACAGGTTCTGAGGCTAATTTAATGCAGAAATGGGACCAAGTAAGTTTAATTACCATCTTAGTCAGCCACAGAACCTGTGTAATTAATATGTGTTTGGTTTTATGAGGTGGCAACCCTAGTGCACAGTCATGTTGGAACAGGAAGGGGCCATCCCCAAACCGTTCCCACAAAGTTGAGAGCATGAAATTGTCCAAATTGTCTTGGTATTCTGAAGCCTTAAGACAGTGACGGTGAACACTCCAGGTGTTTTGGAACTACATTTCCCATGATGCTCAGCAACTCTACAGTGTTGCTGAGCATCACGGGAAATGTAGTTCCAAAACATCTGAGGTGCCAAGGTTCACCATCACTGCCTTAAGAGTTCCCTTCACTGGAACTAAGGGGCCAAACCCAACCCTTGAAAAAACAACCTCCACACCATAATCCCCCCTTCACCAAATGATTTGGACCAGTGCACAAAGCAAGGTCCATAAAGACATGAATGAGCGAGTTTGGGGTGAAGAAACTTGACTGGCCTCAACCCGATAGAACACCTTATGAATTAGCGAGCCAGGGCTTCTCGTCCAATATCGGTGCCTGACCTCACAAATGCTCTTCTGGAAGAATGGTCAAACCTTCCCATAGACACCCTCCTAAACCTTGTGGACGGCTTCCCAGAAGAGTTGAAGCTGTTATAGCTGCAAAGAGTGGGCCAACCCAATATTGAACCCTCCGGACTAAGACTGGGATGCCATTAAAGTTCATGTGTTTGTGTGTAAAGGCTGGCGTCCCAATACTTTTGGCAACATAGTGTATACATACGTTGGTCAGCAAGTGATTAAATTAATCCAGTTTCTGGAGTTCTTCTTTAAAAAGACTGAAAACTATTTTTGAAATGACGTTCACATGTTAAAGCTTATATAAGATTTGTAGTGATCGGATTTCCATGGTTAATAGTAAATCACAAGGCGAAACGCGGCATGCAGGACTTATGTGTAATGGAGTGCAGTAAGGAGTGGGGAGATCACTGGAAACAATGTATCTTCTAAAGGTCTTCCAGTCTTTCCATGTTGCAAAATGTACAAAGTAAGAACAAGTCACAAGGTTGCGTGCTACAATATACTTCTTATATACTTTGTGTCCGGCGTGCATCCCCTCCACCCCCCCATCCCCCCACACCTGTTTTTTTGTTTTACCATTGCAGTCCAGAAAGCGATGGATTAACAGCTCCGGGGCCCACTTAATAGTACTTAGCTCTTTTGTGCTAATTAGCCAGTAGAAGTGCTCGCAAATTAACATCAAGAGCTGCACAGACTCTGCCTAGATTAGTATTCCCTTCCATGTCCTATTAACTGCCTGAGTCCTGGACCCTTCACCGAGCCTTGATGATGACTTTAAAGCCGGATTCCGGCTAAATACAAAGATGAAATGCGTAGAAATCGTCTGTTTTAACTGCCAAACGATTTGCATTTCTGTTAAGCTGTTCCAGAGATCTTCACAGCTTAACAGAAACAGTTTCTACATCATACAGCCGGCCCGGTGGCCTGACTTTTCTCTACTGGAGATGGAGGGACAAGGCTTGGTCACTTGCCTTCCATCTGCCCCAAGAACACATTACAAACTTACATCGATATTACCACCCACTTAATATTAAGTAAGTACCCAAAGCAATATTATTGAGTATGTTGCTGCTATAACAGTCCCGACCCATCAAGGCATGGATGGACCCCACTAGACCTTTGAAGGTATTCTGTGGTATCTGCAACCAAGCCATCAGTAGCAGGTCCTTTAAGTCCTGTAAGTTGCAAGGTGGGGCCTCCTTGGATTGGACTTGTTTTTACAGCACATCCCACAGATGCTTGATTGGCTTGACATCTAGAGAATTTAGAGGCCAAGTCAACATCTCAAACTCGTTGTGTTCCTCAAACCATTCTTGAATTCATCAGATCAGGCCACCTTCTTCCATTGCTCCATGGTCCAGTTCTGTTGCTCACCTACCCATTGTAGGTACTTTTGGCTGTGGACATGGGTCAGTATAGGCATCCTGACTGGTCTGGCTATAACAGCCATGCCCCATCAAGATATGGACCCCACTAGACTTCTGAAAGTATGCTGTAGTATCTGGCACCAAGCCGTCGTTAGCAAGGTCCTTTAAAGTGGTTGTAAACCCCCTACAATCCACTTTTTACTACAGGTAAGCCTATAATAAGGCTTACCTGTAGCTACCCTGGATATCTCCTAAACCTGCATGGTTTAGGAGATATGTCCTGTATCAGCATGTGCCAACGGCATCGGTAGATGCGCACTGAAGCAACGGCACGTCCGTCCTGTTGCTTCCACTGACGTGCTGTTACCAGCGGTCTTGCAGGGTTTTTTTTTTGTGGGTTTACAACCACTTTAAGTCCTGTAAGTTCGGAGGTGGGGCCTTCATGAATTGGACTTGTTTTTACAGCACATCCCACAGATGCTCATTTGGAATGAGATCTGGAGAATTTGGAGGGCAAGTCAACATCTCAAACTCATTGTTGTGTTCCTCAAACCATTCTTGAATTCATCAGATCAAGTCACCTTCTTCCATAGCTCCATGGTGCAGTTCTGATGTTCACCTGCCCATTAACCACTTCAGCCCCGGAAGGTTTTACCCCCTTCCTGACCAGAGCACTTTTTACAATTCGGCACTGCGTCGCTTTAACTGCTAATTGCGCGGTCATGCAATGCTGTACCCAAACGAAATTTGCGTCCTTTTCTTCCCACAAATAGAGCTTTCTTTTGATGGTATTTGATCACCTCTGCCGTTTTTATTTTTTGCGCTATACGCGGAAAAAGACCGAAAATTTTGAAAAAAAATGATATTTTCTCCTTTTTGTTCTAAAAAAAATCCAATAAACTCAATTTTAGTCATACATTTAGGCCAAAATGTATTCGGCCACATGTCTTTGGTAAAAAAAATGTCAATAAGCGTATATTTATTGGTTTGCGCAAAAGTTATAGCGTCTACAAACTAGGGTACATTTTCTGGAATTTACACAGCCTTTAATTTATGACTGCCTATGTCGTTTCTTGAGGTGCTAAAATGGCAGGGCAGTACAAAACCCCCACAAATGACCCCATTTTGGAAAGTAGACACCCCAAGGAATTTGCTGAGAGGCATGTTGAGCCCATTGAATATTCATTTTTTTTGTCCCAAGTGATTGAATAATGACAAAAAAAAAAAAAAAAAAAAAAATTACAAAAAGTTGTCACTAAATGATATATTGCTCACACAGGCCATGGGCATATGTGGAATTGCACCCCAAAATACATTTAGCTGCTTCTCCTGAGTACGGGGATACCACATGTGTGGGACTTTTTGGGAGCCTAGCCGCGTACGGGGCCCCGAAAACCAAGCACCGCCTTCAGGATTTCTAAGGGCGTACATTTTTGATTTTACTCCTCACTACCTATCACAGTTTTGAAGGCCATAAAATGCCCAGATGACATAAAACCCCCCCAAATGACCCCATTTTGGAAAGTAGACACCCCAAGCTATTTGCTTTGAGGCATGTTGAGTCCATGGAATGTTTTATATTTTGACACAAGTTGCGGGAAAGTGACAAATTTTTTTTTTTTTTTTTTTTTTTTGCACAAAGTTGTCACTAAATGATATATTGCTCACACAGGCCATGGGCATATGTGGAATTGCACCCCAAAATACATTTAGCTGCTTCTCCTGAGTACGGGGATACCACATGTGTGGGACTTTTTAGGAGCCTAGCCGCGTACGGGACCCCGAAAACCAATCACCGCCTTCAGGATTTCTAAGGGCGTACATTTTTGATTTTACTCCTCACTGCCTATCACAGTTTCGGAGGCCATGGAATGCCCAGGTGGCACAAACCCCCCCCAAATGACCCCATTTTGGAAAGTAGACACCCCAAGCTATTTGCTGAGAGGCATGGTGAGTATTTTGCAGCTCTCATTTGTTTTTGAAAATAAAGAAAGACGAGAAAAAAAATTTTTTTTTTTCTTTTTTCAATTTTCAAAACTTTGTGACAAAAAGTGAGGTCTGCAAAATACTCACTATACCTCTCATCAAATAGCTTGGGGTGTCTACTTTCCAAAATGGGGTCATTTGGGGGGGTTTTGTGCCACCTGGGCATTCCATGGCCTCCGAAACTGTGATAGGCAGTGAAGAGTGAAATCAAAAATTTACGGCCTTAGAAAGCCTGAAGGCGGTGCTTGGTTTTCGGGGTCCCGTACGCGGCTAGGCTCCCAAAAAGTCCCACACATGTGGTATCCCCGTACTCAGGAGAAGCAACAGAATGTATTTTGGGGTGTAATTTCACATATTCCCATGGCATGTTTGAGCAATATATCATTTAGTGACAACTTTGCGCAAAAAAAAATAAAAAAAATAAAAAATTGTCTCTTTTCCGCAACTTGTGTCACAATATAAATTATTCCATGGACTCAACATGACTCTCAGCAAATAGCTTGGGGTGTCTACTTTCCAAAATGGGGTCATTTGGGGGGGGTTTGAACTGTCCTGGCATTTTATGCACAACATTTAGAAGCTTATGTCACACATCACCCACTCTTCTAACCACTTGAAGACAAAGCCCTTTCTGACACTTTTTGATTACATAAAAAAATAATTTTTTTTTGCAAGAAAATTACTTTGAACCCCCAAACATTATATATTTTTTTTAAAGCAAATGCCCTACAGATTAAAATGGTGGGTGTTTCATTTTTTTTTTTCACACAGTATTTGCGCAGCGATTTTTCAAACGCATTTTTTTGGGGAAAAAACACACTTTTTTACATTTTAATACACTAAAACACACTATATTGCCCAAATGTTTGATGAGATAAAAAAGATGATCTTAGGCCGAGTACATGGATACCAAACATGACATGCTTTAAAATTGCGCACAAACGTGCAGTGGCGACAAACTAAATACATTTTTAAAAGCCTTTAAAAGCCTTTACAGGTTACCACTTTAGATTTACAGAGGAGGTCTACTGCTAAACTTACTGCCCTCGATCTGACCTTCGCGGCGATACCTCACATGCATGGTGCAATTGCTGTTTACATTTGGCGCCAGACCAACGCTTGCGTTCACCTTAGCGCGAGAGCAGGGGGGACAGGGGTGCTTTTTTTTTTTTTTTTTTTTTTTTCTTTATTATTATTATTTTTTTATCTTATTTTTAAACTGTTCCTTTCATTTTTTTTTTTTTAAATCATTTTTATTGTTATCTCAGGGAATGTAAATATCCCCTATGATAGCAATAGGTAGTGACAGGTACTCTTTTTTGCAAAAATTGGGGTCTATTAGACCCTAGATTTCTCCTCTGCCCTCAAAGCATCTGATCACACCAAGATCGGTGTGATAAAATGCTTTCCCAATTTCCCAATGGCGCTGTTTACATCCGGCGAAATCTAAGTCATAAAATGCTCGTAGCTTCCAGTTTCTTAGGTTATAGAGATGTTTGGAGCCACTCTGGTCTCTGATCAGCTCTATGGTCAGCTGGCTGAATCACCGGCTGCATTTTCAGGTTCCCTGTTGAGACAGGAGAGCCAGAGAAAAACACGGAAGATGTTGGGGGGGGGGGCATTCCCTCCCACGGCTTGTAAAAGCAGTCTAGAGGCTAATTAGCCACTAGGATTGCTTTTACATGAAAGCCGACCGCTGGCTGAAAAGAATGATACCAAGATGATACCTAAACCTGCAGGCATCATTCTGGTATAACCACTCAAAGTCGTGAATGGCATACCTGAAGACAAAAAAATGGTTAACAATAAAGCACAGTAAACGGTAAGGTATAAAAAATTGCATACCTGAAAAGCAAACATGATAAAACATAATAACAATAAAACATTGCAGAATAGAATACAGTAAAAAAGAGCAGAACAATAGAGAGAGAATAGAGAGAGAGAGAACAATAAAACGACAACTATTTTTATTTTATATTTTTGTTTGTGTTTTTTTTTTTTTTTTTTTTTACACTTTTTTTTGTAACTAACTTTTATAACGGTAACCGGTTCCAGGTTTGGGTCTCTCAAAATGCGATGGCATCTTGGGAGACCCTGTGAAAGTGTGCCTAGTCTGTGCAATGCTGTACCCTACGCTAATACTCAACTAGTGCATGGTAGCGTTCAAAACATTCACCAATGCAAAGACCAGGATTGTCAGGACAGGAGGGACAATAATAGCGGGTGTCACGCCTATATCTGCGCTTGCTGCAGACACGACATCTTTTTTGGGGGGGTTCGCTGGGTAGGGGTACTCGGGAGGACATAAAGAAAATGCCTCTCATGCAGCCGACTGCATTTGGTTGGGGATGTGAATGGGGGAAGTACGGGCGCTGCAGAAGCGGTGGGTTCCCAATTAGGATTGGCGAATGCAGCAGGAAGGGCACTATGGGCACGACGGGCCTGTGTTTGTCTTTTTGGTGGCAGCGGGGCACTACTTGTGCTTGCCACCTCACCAGCTTGAACTGCACTTATGGGACTCGCCACGTCACCAAGTGTTACTGCAGTGCTGGTTTGACTACGACCGGGGTGTACTAGGCCGCTGGTGCTTGCCAGTTCACCAAAACACTACCAAAAAAACTGTTAGCGATCGCAGGGATCAGGCCTGACTCTGCGAACGCTGCAGTTATGTGTTTAGTGTTTTGTAAGTGACAGTGATCGATCGATACTGCACTTGGGTGGGCTGGGCCGGGCGGAGGGGCAAAACGCAGGTGCTAGCAGGTATCTGGGCTGATCCCGCTAACACTGCGTTTTTGGGAACCCTAAACTGCTGGGGACGCTAGTATAGATCTGATCGGATCAGATATTGATGCGATCAGATACTATACCACTAAGGGAGGTGTATGCTGCGTGCGTGGGTGTTAGCGGTACTGGCGCTAATCTGACGCTGCCTGGGGCGACGCATATCACCGCCGGGCGATCAGGGGGCTAAACCTTTATTCGGTAATAAACGGCGGGTGCCCTGACACTATAAAAAATAAACAAACTAACCAGCGTCACCCGTAACGGTTATACGGTGATCAGTGGTGAAAGGGTTAACTAGGGGGCAATCAAGGGGTTAAAACATTTATTAGATAGTATATGGGGGTCCCTGACGCTATAAAACGCTGACGGCGAACCTAAATATTTACGTTCCTAACTACCGTCACCAGCGACACTAATACAGCGATCAGAAAAATGATCGCTTAGCGACACTGGTGAGGGGGGGTGATCAAGGGGTTAAAACTTTATTAGGGGGGGTAAGGGGGGTACCCTAGACCTAAAGGGGGGTAATACTCACTGCCCTAACACTAACTGTCACAAACTGACACTATGCAGTAATCAGAAAAAAAAAAAAAAAAAAAAAAATCCTGCTAATGTCAGTTTGTGACAGGGGGGGGGGGGGTGATTGGGGGGGGGATCGGGGGGCGATCGGGGGGGGGATCGGGGTGTAAGGTATGCCTGGCATGTTCTACTGTGTGTGTGTGTGTTTTGTGCACTCACTTGTCATCTCTCCTCGGCGCTGGAACGGAAACTGCCAGACCGAGGAGAGATGACATCACATCCTCTGCCTGTGTGAAACGACACACAGGCAGAGGAGGATTCCCATTGGCTGGGAGCGATCGCGAGGGGGGGGCCACGATCGGATGGTCTCCCCCTCGCCTCCCGACGCTCCCAGTCAAATGCCGACCGCCGATGGCACCGGGGGGGGGTCCGATTGGACCCCCCGCCCGCGGGAGGCAGATCACGTACGGGTACGTGATTTTGCCTGCCCGTGCCGCTCTGCCGCAGTATATATGCGGTAGGCGGTCGGCAAGTGGTTAAAGATACTTTTGGCTGTGGACATGGGTCAGCATGGACACCCTGACCGGTCTGGTTATAACAGCCCTAATCCATCAAGGCATGGACCCCATTAGACCCCTGAAGGTTTGCTGTGGTATCTGGCACCAAGCCGTCAGTAGAAGATCGTTTAAGTCCTGTAAGTTGCGACGTGGGGCCTCCATGGATCAGACTTGTTTTTCCAGCACATCCCACAGATGATCAATTGGATTGAGATCTGGAGAATTTGGAGGCCATGTCAACACCTCAAACTCCTTGTTGGGTTCCATAAACCATTCTTGAATTAATCAGTCCAGGCCACCTTCTTCCATTGCTCTGTGGTCCAGTTCTGATGCTTACGTGCCAATTGTAATCACTTTTGGCTGTGGACATGGGTCAACATGGGCACTCTGACCAGTCTCCAGTTACACAGCCCCATACGCAACAAACTGCAATGCTCTGTGTCTTCTGACACCTTTCTATCAGAACTAGCATTCACTTTTTCAGCAATTTGAGCTCCAGTAGCTCTTCTAATGGACTACATGGGCCAGCCTTCCCTCCCCACCTCCATCAATGAGCCTTCCCTCCCCACCTCCGTCAATGAGCCTTGGTCACCCACCTCAATCAAAGAGCCTTCCTCCCCACCTCTATCAATGAATCTTTTCTCCCCCACTTCCATCAATGAGCCTTGGCCACCCACCTCCATCAATGAACCTTCCCTCCCCACCTCCATCAATGAGCCTTGGTTGCCCACCTCAATCAAAGAGCCTTCCTCTCCACCTCTATCAATGAACCTTTCCTCCCCCACTTACATCAATGAGCCTTGGCCACCCACCTCCATCAATTATTATTATTATTATTATACAGGATTTATATAGCGCCGACAGTTTACGCAGCGCTTTACAACATTATATCAACCTCCCCTCGCCCACTTCCATTAATAAGCCTTGGCCGCCCACCTCCATCAATGAGCCTTCCCACCTCCATCAATGTGCCTTCCCTCCCCACCTCAATCAATGAGCCTTCCCTCTCCACCTCCATCAATGAGCCTTCCCTCTCCACCTCCATCAATGAGCCTTCCCCCTCTCACCTCCATCAATGATCCGCCCCCCACACACCTCAATCAATGAGCAATTGCTGCCCACCTCCATCAATGAGCCTTCCCTTCCCACCTCCATCAATGACCCGCCCCCCACACAACTCAATCAATGAGCCTTCCCTCTCCACCTCCATCAATGAGCCTTCCCCCTCTCACCTCCATCAATGACCCACCCCCTACACACCTCAATCAATGAGCCTTCCCTCTCCACCTCCATCAATGAGCCTTCCCCCTCTCACCTCCATCAATGACCCGCCCCCCACACACCTCAATCAATGAGCAATTGCTGCCCACCTCCATCAATGAGCCTTCCCTCTCCACCTCCATCAATGAGACTTTCCTCTCCACCTCAATCAGTAAGCCTTCCCTCTCCACCTCCATCAATGACCCCCCCACACCTCCATCAATGAGCCTTCCCTCCCCACCTTCATCAGTGAGCTCCACCTCCATCAATGATCCTTGGCCGCCTATGACCCTATTGTCGGTTGGCCAGTTTTCTTTCCGTGGACCACTTTTAGTTGCTCCTGACCACGGCAGACCGGGAACATCCCACAAGACCTGCAGTTTTGGAGTAGTTTGACCCAGTTGTCTAGACATTACAATTTGGCCCTTGTCAAAGTTCCTCAAATCCTTACGCTTGGCGATATTTTCTGCTTTCAACACATAAACTTCATGGACAACATGTTCACTTCATTTATCCCACCCACTTACAGATGTCCTTTTGAACAAGATAATCAATGGTATCCACTTTACCTGTCAGTGGCCAGAATGTTATGGCTGAGTGGTGAATAGTGGGGGTTTCTCAAGCCTGACTGTCGATGGTCAAAATGCACTTGAAGTCCTGGCTGGGTAAAACACATCAGAGGAGAAGGAGCAGGGTCTGGTGGTGGGCAATGAGGTTGGACTTGGTATGATGAGGTTATTATCCATGTTACAATAACGTTTTTTGAGAAGAAGAAAACAAGACATGGCATGCCGAAGGACGGACCCCCTTTGACTTTGCAACCGTGGCCGGTAAATGCGAGCCAGAAGACCCCCCGGAGCAGTATATGGCACTCTAATTGATTTTAAATTCTGCCTGTCCAGTTAAATAGAAATCGAAATAATGGATGCAAAAGGAAAAATGTGAAAGCTTAATTCAGCAATTGTGCCAGAGATGCGTGGGGGAAATGTGAGCACTGTACTCTAGGAACGTGTCGGTAATGGCAAAACATCATTGAGTGCTGAAAGCACAAAAGTATAAAAGGCTGCTTTTATCTGTAAATAAGCCCAAGAAGAGCGTCGCAGAGACTCGGAAGCTGGCATTGTATCGTTTTATTTTTATGTTAACCGTTGGAAGACGTCCCTTTTGATGATGCTTTTCCTCTTCAAACGTATTCCTACTTAGGGCTGCCTCAACCATAATAAAAATGGGGCACCAGGGACCCACCAGGGACCCACCAGGGACCCACCGGGTTTGGGAGGTCCGGCCTGAGCCTGCATTCATCCCATGCACTAAAGCTCCTTCCCACCAAGTGTCTTAATAAGTATCTTCTACCCTGGGCGATCGTCCGCCGGCCTGTTTGAGGTTTAGGATTTTGCTTCCCACAGCCGCTATGTTTGTACAAAGTGTAAATGTATTTTAAATTACAAATCAATAATTAAACCGGTTTTAATGAAGGCGATGACTTCGAGCAAAAAAAAAAAAAAAACATAAAGTGCTTGGCAAACACAGCTGTGATGTGGGTCTAAAGAATATAGTTTTATGAATATTAATAGCCAGCGATGAATAATTTTCAGGAGCACGCTGGCTTCCGTCTAATGTAAGGTGACCTCTGGGTAGCCCATTATCATGGACAGGGAGCAGACTGGCTTTTTTTTTTATCTTTCATACGTCCTCTGATGTAATATCACTAGACAAAGAGCTAGACTGAGCTTCTTCCCATTCACTAAAACACAACAGAAATAAATGTTTAACCAGCCGGTAATTCCAACAACAAATGGTCGTTAGATTACGCATACGGCTTAATGACTCAGAGGATGGACATGCAGGACCTCCTCCACTCCTGTAGAGGTCGCACCATGAACCCTATATTAATATACCGTAGCTCTAGGTGACATTTCATTTTTAAAAAGCGCTAGGTGTCATAGACGATTGGCAAATTTTTCATTATTTGGAGATTCGGATGTATCGGAACGAATTCCAAATTTACAGAACTATTCGAATTTGAATCGGTCAAAAAAAAAAAAAACGACATGGGGACCAGGTGCTTTGGGGCAGGGGAGAGCCCCAAAAGCACCCACCCTCCATGTTGGAGGCATGTGGTAACCCTTTCCTGGCCTGCCAGGCTGCATGCTCAGATAAGGGTTTGGTATGGATTTTAAGGAGAACCCCACGCCACATTTTTTTTTTTAAATAACATGAAGGCTATTTACCCTCAGATAAGGGTTTGGTATGGATTTTAAGGAGAACCCCACGCCATTTAAAAAAAAAAAACTGGCGTGGGGTTCTACTTAAAGTTCACACAAGACCCAAAGGGCCTGGTATGGATATCCCCCCCCCCCCCTCTCTATCCATACCAGGCCCTTTGGGTCTGGTGTGAACTTTAAGTAGAACCCCACGCCAATTTTTTTTTTTTTTTTTAATGGCGTGGGGTTCTCCTTAAAATCCATACCAAACCCTTATCTGAGGGTAAATAGCCTTCATTTTATAAAAAAAAAATGTGGCATGGGGTTCTCCTTAAAATCTATACCAGACTCCTCCTGCCCCAAAGCACCCACCCCCCCATGTTTAGGGCATGTTTCTTGGTGTGGTTCAGAAGATGCTCGCTCACCCCCCCCCCTCCCCTTTCCTGGAATCCTGGGCTGCATGCTCAGATAAGAGTCTGGTATGGCTTTTGGGGGTGACCCCCATGCCAATTTGTAAAAAAAATTGACGTGGGGTTCTCCTTAAAATCCACACCAGACCCAAAGGGCCTGGTATGAATAGTGGGGGGACCTCCATGCTATTTTTTTTCTGCATTTTTCATTGCCGGCATATCTGTTGACATTGCAGCTGTCAGCAGGAGAAACCCGCTGACAGCTGATGAGTCATCAGTTCTTAAGGACGCGGCGGCCAGCTTCCTGGCCCGCCCTTTACACAGAATTTGGATCGGTCGATCACTTTTCGACTGTTCCAAATTCAAATTGTTCTGAAAATTTGGAATTCGCTAGAAAATGGGTAAACGAAACAAAATGATACGAATTCTGAAACGAATCAGCAAAACAAAATGAGTAACATAATGAATCTTTCCGAAACAAAACGAAACAAATATCTCCATTCTGCACATGTCTACAGTACATATAATGGACCATGCCTATGTAATATGTGTCCGCTCAGCCATTGTAGTCTCCAATGGGTAACAATACAGGAGCAAAAGAAGAGGAGACCATTGCCACCCCATAACAGGAAGTGCTTGAACGAGGTCCTTTATGGAAGGGTCGCCAAATTCTTCCCTTTCATTCCCATAAAAAACCTTCCTTAGATCTTTTTAACGTACCTATACCTACTGACATTGGACGCTCCATGTTGCCTCTTCCTGCAGTGAAGACCAGTGATTCTCAATCTAGGCCCTCCACTGACCGGTCTTGTTACAGACCCTCACCATGATGTCACCATACCACCAGGGTAGTCTTAGGGGCCCTGTGAGAACACTGTTGATAGACCCAATGGACATTGTCCACATTAACGGGCAGCAACATGGGCACCCAAAGAAGGACCTTCCCACTCCACTATCATCAAAAAAAGTAATGTCACCATGCCACCTTTGAAGTCTTTAGGACCCTGTGAGAAACCCGCTGATGGACCCAAGAGACATTATCCAATTTACCAGGCAGCAACATGGGCAACCAAAAAAGGATCTTCCCACTCTATAATCTACAAAAAATAATGATGTCACCATGCCACCATGGAAGTCTTAGGGACCCTGTGAGAAACCCGCTGATGGACCCAGCAGATATTGTCACATTACCAGGCAGCAACATGGGCACCCAAAGAACGACCTTCCCACCCTATAATCTACAAAGAAGAATGATGTCACCATGCCACGACAGATGTCATAAGGACCCTGTGAAAACCCCAGCTGATGGACCCAATAGAAATTTTCCATATTACCAGGCAGCAACATGGGCAACCAAAGAAGGACCTTCCCATTCTACAATGTACACAAAAGAATGATGTCTCCATGCTACCATGGAAGTCTTAAGGACCCTGTGAGAAACCCGCTGATGGACCCAACAGATATTGTCACATTACCAGGCAGCAACATGGGCACCCAAAGAAAGACCTTCCCACTCTATAATCTACAAAGAAGAATGATGTCACCATGCCACGACAGAAGTCTTAAGGACCTTGTGAGAACCACAGCTGATGTACCCAACAGACATTGTCCACATTACCAGGCAGCAACATGGGCATCCAAAGAAGGGCCTTCCCAGTTCCCACTCTATAATCTACAAGAAATAATGATGTCACCATGCCACCATGCCACTATGGAAGTCTGAAGGACTCTGTGAGAGCCCCCGCTGATGGACCCAAAAGACATTGTCCACATTACCAGACAGCAACACGGGCAGCCAAAAAAAAGACCTTCTCACTCTGTGATCTGCTGCTCAGCTCCATAGGGGATGTACTGGTGCGTGACCTGAAGTGGTGAAACGACTGAAACAACTTTTGGAATGACTTAAACATAGTATATATGAGATTTTAGTGTTTGGTTTTATATAGACTTTAAAAAAATGAAAATTGTTAAGGTAGATACACCTCCTTCTATTATAATTAATGAGGATTAATGGGGTGGACTGATGGGTGGGCAGAAGAGGTGGCCACCTTGGGCACTTCAACAGGAGGGGTAGGACCTGCAACTTATGTTGATTAAGTAATTTGCTCCTTATATAAAGGGCCATTTCGCCATGGGTGCTATAGGACATTGTCCCGGCACTGATTGTACGTGTATTTTACTGTATTAACTGCCAATGCATCCGCCAGTTCGAAGGGATTTCATAGAACCCTGATGCAAAAGGTATTTGATTCTTTTTTTTTCAGTAGTTTTTGTTTTCTGTAGCAGTCCTCATTGCTGTGATTACATCGGAGGTAAAAGCATTTTGAACACAACCCACGTCAACAGTAACGCTCATTATGTGTTATTTGAAGTTTGTTAAAGTACACAGCCATTTTCATATGGAAGGTTTTCAAATACACGTAATTGAAGTAGCTGAAGGTACAACGCCAGGATTCCTTCCTTCATATCATTAGAAAGATTCCTGATCTTCATTCCATGGTTCATTCTTCCTATAGCTGAACTCCAGCCAAACAGCTGAATATACAGATGAAATGCATGTAGAGGAGACAGACGTACAGAAAAACAAAAGGGCCGCAAAGTCCTAACGCATTACCAGATGAAACTTTATTTACCAAGGAAAAAGTATGAGTACCTACTCACAATGGCCAAAGGCTAAAACAGCGATATAGGCCAGACCCGAGTGGTAGGGTAGCTCTCAAAGCCATAAGTATCGCCACAACTGGGGCGTCACCGATACTCGCCAGATAACACTTTTCAAGGGATGAACCTTAATCATCAGAGTATAGGGCCAACGCGTTGCAAGGGATGAACCCTCTTCATCAGAGTATAGGGCCAACGCGTTTCAAGGGATGAACCCTCTTCATCAGAGTATAGGGTCAACATATTTAAAGGGATGAACCCTCTTCGCCAGACCATAGGGTTAACATGTTTCAAGGGATAAAACCTCTTCATCAGAGTACAGGGTGCACATGTTTCCAGGCATAAGCCTTCTTCATCAGACACATAGGACTAACGTGTTTCAATGGATAAGCCCTCTTCATCAGAGCATAGGGCCAACATGTTTCAAGGAATGAACCTGTCAGGGCTGGGTTCAGCCTTCCCTTTTCTGAGCTGGCCGCTCAGCTGTCGGCTAATTGCCAGCTCCTATCTCTCAACAGGTACTCAGCTGTTGATGATATCCTGCTTGTCAGTCCTGCCTACTTAAGCCATCCAGTCCAGAGGAGCTCTGCCTTCGCCTTGGTCAACATTACAGAAACTCCTTCGATCCTGTTCAAGACTAGCTTTGCTGACATCCCTTCTGGCTCCAGATCCTGCTTGCTGTTCTACTACATTGATCCCTGATTTCTGGCTTGGCTGACTATCTGTTCCGGTTACCGAACGTTGGCTATGTTTTGACTACGTTTATTCTTTTTAATTTTATTATTAAACAAGTGTGATTTAATTGTACTTCTGTCTCGGCCTGATTACATGGTT
This sequence comes from Lithobates clamitans, assembly GCA_037952925.1. NCBI lineage: Eukaryota > Metazoa > Chordata > Amphibia > Anura > Ranidae > Lithobates > Lithobates clamitans. Next base: position 187,862 of record JBBGZY010002261.1, on the reverse strand, counting down.
TCTGACAGAACCTTCTTCATCAGAGCATAGGGCCAATGTATTTCAAGAGATAAACCCTCTTTATCAGAGCATAAGGCCAAAATGTTTCAAGGGATGAACCTTCTTCATCACAGTATAGGGCCAATGCATGTCAAGGGATGAACCCTTTTTACCAGAGCATAGGGCTAACGTGTTTCAAAGGATAAATCCTCTTCATCAGAACATAGGGCCAACGTGTTTCATAGGATAAACCCTCTTCATCAGAGCATAGAGCTAACGTGTTTTAAGGGATGAATCCTCTTCATTAGAGAATAGGGCTAATGTGTGTCAAGGGATGAACCTTCCTCATCAGAGCATAGAGTCAATGCGTTTAAAGAGGTGAACCCTATTTATCAAAGCATATGGCTAACGGGTTTCAAGGGATGAACCCTCTTCATCAAAGCAAAAGGAGGCCACCATACACCATTAGGTAAATGTACAATGGTTAGCAGGATCAAATCAACAATGGTTTTCAACCATAGTGATGAGGAAATCTGAAAGAGCGGGATGGAAATGTTTTCTCAAACTAACAAATGAATGAAATTCTAATGGAGAATGTAGTTTTCATTTGGGGAAAACCATACATATTTTAAAGAGGAGACCTGTTTATTACATTTGGGATTCCATCCAAGTAGCAGGTCTGAATGAAATTTTAAGGGCTTTCAAGCAAAATTAGTTGACTCCGTGATGGCAACATCGAAAGCTCTGACAAATGATTTTCCCATACAAATATTTTGAATGAAAGTCTACTGGTCTAGAGATGGTCTGGGCCACTAGAAAAGCAGCCGGGGCCAGATAGCAGGTGTAATTAGCCAAACTGGTGGCCTTGATGATGGAAGGTGGAGGTTACCCTCAGGGAAGCAGAAACATACCCAATGCCTTAACACTGCTCCAAACTCACTCCTCCTGCCATCCACCAACAGTCAGGGTGCCAGCACCTGTAGCCCATCTCTGCTCACCATTATGGAATGAAAAGTGATAAAAGCCACACCCCAATATTAGCTCGTCTTGGTACATTTATTCAAACGTCAATAAAGCATTTCATACATAGGTATCTCCACCCAATGCCTGCAGGGAAGCCCAGAGAGAGAAATGGGTGAAATTGCCATTTGAGGGGAACAAGAAGATCACTGATAAACTCTTAGGGCAGGCATTCTGAACTAGGGTTCCACCAGAGGTTGCTAGGGGTTCATTGAGCTGTAGCTTATAGACCTCTTATTTAATGGTGCCTGCAAAGTTCCAGAGCCAACGCCATTTGGCAAAGCCAGCAGCATGACGCCAATGATCTTTTTATTTATGTGTAAGGGTAGCATTCTGACCACCACTGTAAGGTTTTTTTTCTTCACACTAACTACCAATGTGTGAGGTATTTTTCCTATTGTCCTCAGATGAACTGATTTCAGTAAGGGTTGCCTGAGACCTGAAAATTATTTTAGGGGTTCCTCTGGGGTAAAGAGGTTGAGAAAGCCTGCCATAGAGATATTTTTGTCAACAACAAGCTGGAGTTACATTTGGGAAATGCCCCAAAAGAGTCCTAGTGATGTCCTGTCAATGCCAATCTGGAGAAGCAGTAGGGATGAGCTTATCTGCATGAAGTCTAATGAGGTCTTGTCCATGGTTAAGAAAACCACATAGAGTTGGGCACATCAAGAGCAGAGTAAGGCCCAAGAGCTTTGAGACCAATCTGGGGAAGCTGCAGCTTGAACTAGACAATGATTGATAAATCCATTGGGATATCCTATCAACGACAAGCTGGAGCTACAGCAGGGACATGCCCAACAAAAGTCCTAGTGATGCCCTATCAATGACAATCTGGAGAAGCATTAAGGATGAGCTTAGCCATGGTTAAGGAAACCAATAGACTTGGGCACATCAAGAGCAGAGTATGACCCAAGAGATTTAAGACCAATCTGGGGAGCTGCAGCTTGAGCATCTGGAGAAGGATCTTATTGAGGGTTATCACTTCCTAGAGAAGACTTTCCCTCTGTATGGTTATAACCCAGCAAACCACAGGTGATATGTGCCAGACCCCCATTACGTAAGTAGGACATGATTTATGCTTTTAATACACCAGCATTTAAGAAAGAGGAAGAAAGAAAAGCTTAACGTTTGCTGATGAAAACAGTAAAAGTTGACACGGCGTGACATTTAGGAACAATATCAGCTGGCCGGAATACAGCAATCTGGATTAGTGTGTTTGAAGGGGCTTCAGCTTCCCGGGCTAAACGTAGGTAGAATGAAATCATGAAGTGGATCAGTCGGAGCCAGTGACCTGGGGCTTTTCCATGTGGAGTCTGGTGATCCTGACAAGGCCTACAGCACATACAACAGATGGCCTTACTTATACAGAGAGCGAATGGTTGGTAGGAAATATTATATTTAAAACGCTCCAGTATCTGTTTACCTAGGAAATGTTTCCACTGTTTATCTTACTGGCTCCCTGTTTATATTTTCATTTTCTTGGTATTTTTTGGTGTTTGTTTTAGAACAGTGTACCTCTCTCCCTCCCCCCGATTACCCAAATGTGCCCCTTCCTAAACAAAAAAAAAAAAAAATAAGGCCCAAATACTTTTTGTTTAATCCATTAACCCGTGTGCTTCCGCAACAGTGTGGTGACCGGGACTTCGGATTTCCATGGTTTTCTTTAATAAAGAAAATATTGTTAAGTTGCTACAGATGTATAATGATGAATCATTTCCATGGAATGCATCCAATCTCTTTCTATGCCTAAAGGTAGTCACCAGAATATAAACTATACAGCTCAGCTTTAAAGATAGATCAGATGCCTACAACAGGACAGCCCAGGACATCATATCTCTAAACCAGGGTTTCTCAACCAGGATTCCATGGAACTCTAGGGTTCCTCCAGCGGTTGCTATGGGTTCCTTAAGTAATAGGCCAATTTCTGCCTCTAAGATAAGTTCCCACTGACACCATTGATCTTTTTAGTTATCTGTAAGGGGGTAACTCTTCCCAATGACCACAAGTGTAAAGACAATTCTTCCTCAACCAGGGTTCTGCGGAACCCTAGGGTTCTTCCAAGGGTTGCTATGGATTTCTTGAGTGATGAGCAATTATTGCCTCTCAGATAAATTCCCAATGACACCATTGATCTTTTTTGCTATGTATAAGGTGGTCATTCTTCCCAATGACCACAAGTGATGACTAGAACTTCAGATTTCCATGGTTTTCTTTTATAGAGAAAATATTGTTGAGTTGCTACAGATGTATGATGATGAATCATTTCTATGGAATGCAACCATTCTCTTTATGTGCCTAAAGGTAGTCACCAGAATTTGAACTATACAGCTCAGCTTTTAAGATAGATCAGATGCCAACAACAGGACAGCCCAGGACATCATATCTCTAAACCAGGGCTTCTCAACCAGGGTTCCTCCAGAGGTTGTTAGGGTTCCTTGAGCAATGGGCAATTTTTCCCTCTCAGATTCCCACTTCCCACTGACACCATTGATCTTTTTGGCTATCTGTAAGGTGGTAATTCTTTCCAATGACCACAAGTGTAAAGAGCATTTTTCCTCAACCAGGGTTCCATGGAACTCTAGGGTTCCTTCAGAGGTTGCTATGGGTTCCTTGAGCAATAGGCAATTTTGGTCTCTCAGATATGTTCCCACTGACACCATTGACACCATTGATCTTTTTCGCTATCTGTAAGGGATAATTCTTCCCAACGACCACAAAGTAATGACCGGGACTTCAGATTTCCATGGTTTTCTTTAATAGAGAAAATATTGTTGAGTTGCTACAGATGTATAATGATGAATCATTTCTATGCGACCAATCTGTTTATGTGCCTAAAGGTAGTCACCAGAATATGAACTATACAGTTCAGCTTTAAAGATAGATCAGATGCCTACAACAGAACAGCCCAGGACATCATAACACTAAACCAGAGTTACATGGAACTCTAGGGTTCCTCCAGAGGTCACTATGGGTTCCTTGAGAGCTGAGCAATTTTTACCTCTCAGATACTGTATGTACAGTAGATGAGCCAATATTCTGATTAAAACAAATATTTGCATTTGCACCATTTGCCCAACAGAAAGGTTCATGGAACCAAAGAATATTTGATTTTTCCCAACACCCACAGCTTTATTCATTGTGAGAAAAGTCATGAACGAATGTTGGTGACTTCACACAGAATGATAGCACTTAAAGTTTCGCTGGATGAACAACTATGCGATTTTTCTAGACACCTAAGATTTTCCCCTTGTTCTTGCCTACTGAAGATTAATAATTTTGCTGCATTTGCTGATTTTGCCATAATCACTCCATCCATCCATACTGGGTGGCAGGACCGGGATCTAAACCTACGGTCTCTGCTACATCCGGCAGCAGCTCTCCTTGCTGAGTTACCTGAGATGGTGAACTTAATGCTGTCTGAACCCTTGTCTTGTACCTTGTTTCTGGTGAACCTTGAACTTCCTGATTTTAACCATACCCTTGGACTTCCTGTTTGCCAGATTATTGTGCTTTTCCCAGCCCATATCTCGCTCCTTTGTGTACTCGCAGCTGTCCTTCTCTCCACTACCACTCATTATTGACCTTTGGCTTGTTCCTTGACTACTCTTTCACTTGATCACTTGATCCCAACCACTTGTTACCGACCTTTGGCTTGTTTACTGACTACGCTTGTGCTTGATCCCAACCTGCTATATCTGCTACTGGCCCCCGGAATGCTCACCTCCTGGTGGGGTGTTCCTAAAGACCGAGACCTGGTGCTGACACGCAGCAAAACCATCTCCACCATAAGGAGCTCTGGTGAATACCAGTCAGTACTTAGACCCCACACATCGGGTGAGCCCGCGTCATCCGCCAGGGTGACCTGCTTGTGTACTTATTCAGCTGGTCAGTGGGAGCCCCTCTACTGCTACAGCTACTGGCCTCTAAGCCTGACTCCTGACCATGACAACCATGGGGTAACATTGGACTAGGCTCCTGGCCAAGTGAATCACGTTAGCCGGCCTGTATATTGAATGGATTAGCCTGTGTTGGAAGACTCAATAAACTATTCTAAGGCTTTTACATGTTGAGGAGTCCCCTGTCCTTCTTTGGAGCCTTGTACAGACTGCAATAAGGGCCAATGACTTATAGGAACCTCCTCCTGTTGACGGTGGTAGCCTAGAGACTCTACCCTTTTGGACTAGAAGAGTTGGAAGCTTTCAATTTTTGCTATGTTTTGGTTGTCTATAAAAAGAGGAAAAAAAATCCCCCTTGCCTCCCTCTTGTGTCTAGTCAACAGTTGTGCCAGTTAATCATTCCCTATCTCTGCAATCCATAATGTTCTTTTTGGCTGGATTGTGGTTGAGTTTAAATACACATAGTCATCGGCCATTCCAGTGTACAAATATGTTTTCTTATACTTTGTGCCTGGTTAATGCCTTGCTTCATTGCCCTTGACCTGAGATCCATATTCTTATGTTTCTGGATTGTGTCTGTAAACTCGTATTTCCTATATATGGTCTGTAGGCTCACACACATACATATATGGATGAGGCTCTACCATTGCTGAACTCCAGGAAAGTTTCAAAATGCCCCCCCGTAACTTATTTTCCTTTTTAAACGTTCATAGTTTTAGTGTAAATTACCTTTTATATGTGTGGCATCACCGCTTTAGACAGGAGAACACAGCTATGCCTACGCACAGTGAGAAGGGAATTATTGATTTTACTGTTTGGTACCATACTACAACTCCCATCATGCAATGGGAACTAGTGCATTCAATGGATGTGAATGTGGATAGATGTGTTGGCAAGTTTGTTACCAAGCAGAAGTGAATGGGTGGGACAGGTCAGGAGTCGTCTTCTGGCCTGCCAGTCAAAGTATGTTGTCATGGTGGGTGGGACAGACCAGGAGTCCCGTGGCCTGTCAGTCAAGGTATGATGTCATGGTGGGTGGGACAGACCAGGAGTCCCGTGGCCTGTCAGTCAAGGTATGTTGTCATGGTGGGTGGTACAGACCAGGAGTCCACTGGCCTGTCAGTCAAAGTATGATGTCATGGTGGGTGGGACAGAACAAGAGTCCTGTGGCCTGTCAGTCAAGGTATGATGTCATGGTGGGTGGGACAGACCAGGAGTCCCTTGGCCTGTCAGTCAAAGGTATGATGTCATGGTGGGTGGGACAGACCAGGAGTCCCCTGGCCTGTCAGTCAAGGTATGATGTCATGGTGAGTGGGACAGACCAAGAGTCCCTTGGCCTGTCAGTCAAAGGTATGATGTCATGTTGGGTGGGACATACCAGGAGTCCCCTGGCCTGCCAGTCAACATATGATGTCATCATGGGCGGGAAAGACCAGGAGTCCCCTTGCCTGTCAGTCAAGGTGTGATGTCATGGTGGGTGGGACAGACCAAGAGTCCCCTGGCCTGTCAGTCAAGGTATGATGTCATGGTGCGTGGGACACACCAGGAGTCCCCTGGCCTGCCAGTCAACGTATGATGTCATCGTGGGCAGGAAAGACCAGGAGTATTCTGGCCTGTCAGTCAAAGTATGATGTCATGGTGGGCAGGAAAGACCAGGAGTATTCTGGCCTGTCAGTCAAAGTATGATGTCATGGTGGGTGGGGCAGACCAAGAGTCCCCTGGCCTGTCAGTCAAAGTACGATGTCATGGTGGGTTGGACACACCAGGAGTCCCCTGGTCTGTCAAAGTATGATGTCATGGTGGGTGGGACAGACCAGGAGTCCCCTGGCCTGTCAGTCAACGTATGATTTCATCATGGACGGGAAAGACCAGGAGTCCGTGACCTGTCAGTCAAGGTATAATGTCATGGTGGGAAAGGCAGATCAGGAGTCTGAGATGTTAACATAAACTACAACGGGGAAGTTAAACTAAGGTAAAGGAGTGGGCACAGCAGCCACCGGTGTTACTCACAAGTAGAGATGTGCGAACTATTCAAGGCCAAATGTCGGGGTTTGGGTGTTCGCTGAACACCTGAATTTGAGAGGCGCTTGGCAGAATGTTCACCGCTGAGTGCTCCACAATGCACTGTGCATTCTAGGGCCCTGATTGGCTGAAGCAATGCACCTCACCACTGGTCAGGTGCAAGGCTTTGCCCAATTAGGGCACAGTGAATAGCTGGTTGTTAAGGAGCGGGCCAGGAAGCCGGCCACCATGTCGTTAACAACTAAACTTCCCCCCTGACAGCTGAATGGAAAAAAATAGTTCCGGCAATACAAGAATGTGAAAAAAAAAAACAATCCATACCAGGCCGTTTGGGTCTGACATGGATTTTAAAGGGAACCCCACGCCACATTTTTTTTTAAATGGCGTTGGGTCCCACCCAAAATCCATACCAGACCCTTATCCGTGCATGCAGCCTGGCAGGCCAGGAAAGGGGGAGGGCAAGTGAGCACCCCTCCCCCTCCTCAACCTTACCAGGCCACATGCAGTCAACATGGGGGGGGTTCTTCAAGGGCGGGGGGGCTAAAGCACCTTGTCCCCATGTTGATGGGGACAAGGGGCTCTTCTCCACAACCCTGGGGCGTTGGTTTTGGGGGTCTGCAGGCAGGGGGACTATCGGAATCTGGAAGTCCCCTTTAACAAGGGGGTCCCCAGATCCTGGCGACCCCCCCCACATGTGAATGAGCATGGGGTACATTGTACCTACGTTTATGTCAGTTTTGCTGCAGCAGGTTCTATACACTGTACAGATGCATCACTTTACAGGCAGACTAAGGGGACCAAAACAGCATAAAAACAATCTCCTGCGCTTGGGGGCTTAGTCTGTAGGTGGTGCAGCCAACCCTTTGGCGAACATGTGGAATGTCAATGGTCTTGCCGCCCTCCTCAGAATAAATGGGTATCCTTAAAACTGAAACATATAAAGAAGAAAGGAGGGCGCACTGACCTTGTGCATTACCAAAGATAACATTTATTAAAAAGCTATAACAGCAATAGTCATACTCACAAACAAACGTGATAAAAAGGCTCGTCAGTGTATCAGCAAATGGGACCACGCCTCTAGTCACCTGCAACCTGGACCAGATATTGGGGGGGGACCAGATGGCATCGCAACCGGCTTACGCGTTACGAGGGAGGACCCTCTTCCTTAGAGCGGTGAATCAATATCTGGACCAGGTTGCAGGTGTCTAGAGGCGCGGTCCCATTTGCTGATGTACTGACAAGACTTTTTTTTATCACATTGGTTTGTGAGTATGACTATTGCTGTTATCGTTTCTCAATAAATTTTATTTTTGGTAATGCACAAGGTTGGTGCGCCCTCCTTTCTTCTTTATATGTTTCAGACTAAGGGTACCCCCCCCCCCCCCAGGCACGATATTTAAAGGAATTTTTCATTTCTATTGTTTCACTTTAAGCATCATTAACCCCTTCAGATCTGCGCTATAGCCGAATGATGGCCACAGCGCGGACCTACTTTGCCGGGGAGGCCATCAATAGATCCCCGCAGGCGCCACCCTTTATAGAAAACGACAGGAGGGGGTGGAGACAAGACCAGTCCCCCTGCACAAGGAGCGAGAGAAAAGCTGTGGGAGGGGCCCCAGCGGGCCCCACCCTTTAAAGAAAACGACAGAAGGAGTGGAGAGAAGACCAGTCCCCCTGCAAAAGGAGAGAGAGCAGAGCTGTGGGAGGGGCCCAGCAGACTCCACCCTTTATAGAAATTGACAGGAGGGGGCGGAGACAAGGCCAGCCTCCCTGCACAAAGAGAAGAGAGAGCAGAGGTATGGGAGGGGCCTATCAGGCTCCACCCACTACAGAAAACTACAGGAGGGGGCGGAGACAAGACCAGCCTCCCTGCACAAGGAGAGAAAGCAGAGGTATGGGAGGGGCCTAGCAGGCTCCACTCACTACAGAAAACTACAGGAGGGGCGGAGACAAGACCAGCCTCCCTGCACAAGGAGAGAAAGCAGAGATATGGGAGGGGACTAGCAGGCTCCACCCACTACAGATAATTACAGGAGGGGGCGGAGTCAAGACCAGTTACCCTGCACAAGGATAGAGAGCAGCAGTGGGCGGTCCTTATTACAGGAAGTCTCACACTGGACGACTGCACAGATCTGGAAGATCTCACCGAGGTTCCAGAAGAAGACACATGACTGATGGATTTAGATGATATTGGCTTATCTTGGAGTGGAGCATTGGAAAGTTCACACAACGAAATGCGCAAAACAACATAAATTCACTAATAACTCCAGCCTGGGCTGTAACAAGGACGCTGTGTTACACCGCGGCACAGAGCAGCACATTGTTACATTCACCGGCCCTGCTCCTAGCCTAAGCCTGGGTCCCTGTGCTTACACGGGGCTTATGTACTAAGAAGGACTTTATTACTTTCAGACCGCCCGGTGGGGTCCGTTAATTCGACGCGACCCGTGGTGTGAGAGAACGGGCCCGTTGTGTGTGTCAAACGCGATTAGAACTCCCTTCTAGGCAGCGCCGAAACCGCCCTCCTCCGGGACGGATCGGCTTTGAGCTGAAGGAAAGCGTAATCCCAACTCATAACGTCTTATTATCTCCTCTCTTAGCGGGATTTCCATGTTTATTGGAACCATTGTTTTCACATAAAAAATGGATCGACGGAGACGTATGTATATATTTTTTTTCTCATTCCTGAACACATCAGCCTTGCCTGGTTGACACTGTTTGCTTAACTCCTTTGTTAGACGTGAGCACTCAACGCGCACTTCTTAGACTCCTCTGTGCCGAGGAACGCTTCCATGGACGGGGAAGAATGCGCATTGTTTACAGAATCGGCCTCGAATGGTCCACGTGTCCGCAATCTGAAATATTGAAATCAGACAACGTGAGGCTAGATGGATACTTCTCGTACGTTGAGACTTCAGGCTGATAAGGAAACAGATATTACTAACTCAAGATAAGACCCTGAGCTATAGGAAGACTGTGGCTTGATACCACCGCCGAGTAGGGGTTGCCACCTCATCCCTTTAAACTCGAACACATATGAATTAGACGGGTTCTGAGGCTAATTCATTGCAGATGAGGCACCAAGTTTAAGATTAATTACCACCTTAATCACCCACAGAACCCGTCTAATTCATATGTGTTCGGGTTTAAAGGGATGAGGTGGCAACTCTACTGCCGAGGGGCCAACTCTACTGCCGAGGGGCCAACTCTACTGCCGAGGCGCTGTTCCTCTAAGAGGAACAGCGTCATACCCTTCTCTCAAATCAACTAATCTAACCGTCCCCATATATATGGTGACTGCCCACTGCGCGGGTTTACTATTATCTTTCCCATTGTCTACTGCTGAGGGGCTAACTCTACTGCCGAGGGGCCAACTCTACTGCCGATGGGCCAACTCTACTGCCGAGGGGCCAACTCTACTGCCGAGGGGCCAACTCTACTGCCGAGGGGCCAAGGGCGTATCTACCGCCAGGCAAAGAAGGTGTTTTTCAGGGGGATGGTGCCCCAAGGAGAAGGGATGCTACGAGCAGTGGCATCGTTACGGTGGGAGGGGGGGAGCGCGAATCACACCCGGATGACACCAACCAGTGGGGTGACACCAGGGGCAGCTGCTGACTGACTGTTCGGCGGCAGGGGAGCAAAGCAGAAGCAGGAGGCGGTGGTGGCTGCAGCCTCCGATCCCGGAAGTAGCTCACTTGGCAGAGCAGGTGGGAGTCCCGGGGCTGTGATCGTGCCTCGGCAGCCACACTACACACAGCTGGTAAAAAGGGCCCAAAGGGCTGTGGGTAGGTGAAAGTCCGGTCTAAAGTTTTTTGGGGGGGGGGTGGCAAAACCTTCAGGTGTAGTAAGCCCCCCTCTCCCCCTTTTACTTCCTCCCAACCCCCCTCTCTCTCATCCTCTCTATCTCTTTCCCCCCTCTCTTACCCTCCCCCCTTCTCTCATCCCCCACTCTTTCACGCTCCCTCTCTCTCCCCACCTCTTTCCCCCCTCTCTCTATCTCACCCGCCCTCTCTCTCCCCACCCCTCTCCCCCTCTCTCTATCTCACCCGCCCTCTCTCTCCCCACCCCTCTCCCCCTTTCTCTATCTCACCCACCCTCTCTCTTACCCGCCTTTCTCTCTCCCCCATCTCTTTCTCCCCTCCCTCTCTCACCCCCTCTCACCCCCTCTCTCTCTCTCTTTCTCCCCCTTTTTTACCCCCCTCTCTCTCTCCCCCCTCTCTCTCCCCCCAGCCTCTTTCCTCCCTCACTCTCTCTCTCACCTCCCCCCTCTCAACCCCCTCTCTCTCAACTGCTCTTTCTCTCTCCTCCAGCCTTTCACCCCTCTCTCACCCCCCTCTCTCTCTTTCCCCCTCTCTCTCACCCTCCCTTTATCTCTTCCCCCACCTTTACCCCCCTCTCTCACCCTCCTTCTCTCTCTCTCTTCACCTCTTTCCCCCCTCACCCTCTCTCTCATCCCCCACTCTTTCACACTCCCTCTATCTCCCCACCTCTTCCTCCCCCTCTCTCTCTATCTCACCCGCCTCCCTCTCTCACCCCCTCTCTCTGCCCACCTTCCCCCTCCCTCTCTCTCCCCTTTTTTACCCCCTTCTCACTCTCTCTCACCCTCTCTCTCTCCCCCACCTCTTTCCTCTCTCCATCTCTCTCTTCCCCACCTCTCCCCCCTCTCTCTCCCCCCAACTCTCTCTCTCTCCCCACCTCTGAAGAGGTGGAGCTCTAATAGGAAGAGGCGGAGCCAAAAGAGGAAGGGGTGCAGTTTACAGATGAAGTGGTGGATCCTAAACAAAGAAGGGGTGGGACAAATTTAGATAGGGGGGGGGGCCTGATTTTAGTCTTGCCTAGGGCAGCACAAAACCAAAACATACCACTGTCTGGGGGGGCTGCTGTGAAGATTTTGTACCTTTGGCGCCATGCATTTTGCCAATTCAAGATTGTTTCAATTTGTAAATTTTTGTTATATATCTTTGATGTTTTGTGACTGTTTACTGCTTTATTTCTCAAAAATAATTTCTGTTTCTAGTGTTTACTGTGCCTGATATCAATAAATTCTCCTGAAGAAGCCAATAACCAAGGCGAAACATGTAGAGATGAAATCAGTTTGCACTTGTAAAAGTACTGTAATATCAATACTCATTTTTGGATGATTGTTTTTAATATTTTTCAATAAATTTCTATTTTTCTATAAATAATTTTATTTGTAATTATGCACCCTAAAAATCCCAAAATACTCTTTGAATCTTCTACTTATTAGTACCTTCATTCAGCAGATCCCCAGCTCAGTAGTAACCCCCAGCTCTGCTGATCCTCTGCTCAGTAGTAACCTCCAGCTCTGCTGATCCCCTGCTCAGTAGTAACCCCCAGCTCTGCTGATCCCCTGCTCAGTAGTAACCTCCAGCTCTGCTGATCCTCTGCTCAGTAGTATCCCCCAGCTCTGCTGATCCCCTGCTCAGTAGTAACCCCCAGCTCTGCTGATCCCCTGCTCAGTAGTAACCTCCAGCTCTGCTGATCCCCTGCTCAGTAGTAACCCCCAGCTCTTCTGATCCTCTGCTCAGTAGTAACCCCCCAGCTCTGCTGATCCCCTGCTTAGTAGTAACCTCCAGCTCTGCTGATCCCCTGCTCAATAGTAACCCCCCAGCTCTGCTGATACCCTGCTCAGTAGTAACCCCCAGCTCTTCTGAACCCCTGCTCAGTAGTAACCCCAAGCTCTGTTGATCCTCTGCTCAGTAGTAACCCCCAGCTCTGTTGATCCTCTGCTCAGTAGTAACCCCCAGCTCTGCTGATCCTCTGCTCAGTAGTAACCCCCAGCTCTGCTGATCCCCTGCTTAGTAGTAACCTCCAGCTCTGCTGATCCCCTGTTCAATAGTAACCCCCAGCTCTGCTGATACCCTGCTCAGTAGTAACCCCCAGCTCTTCTGATCCCCTGCTCAGTAGTAACCCCCAGCTCTGCTGATACCCTGCTCAGTAGTAACCCCCAGCTCTTCTGATCCCCTGCTCAGTAGTAACCCCCAGCTCTGTTGATCCTCTGCTCAGTAGTAACCCCCAGCTCTGCTGATCCCCTGCTCAGTAGTAACTCTGGCTCTTCTGATCCCCTGCTCAGTAGTAACCCCCAGCTCTGCTGATCCCCTGCTCAGTAGTAACCTCCAGCTCTGCTGATCCCCTGCTCAGTAGTAGCCCCCAGCTCTGCTGATCCTCTCCTCAGTAGTAACCCCCAGCTCTGCTGATCCCCTGCTCAGTAGTAACCCCCAGCTCTTCTGATCCCATGCTCAGTAGTAATCCCTGGTTCTGCTGATCCTCTCCTCAGTAGTAACCCCCAGCTCTGCTGATCCCCTGCTCAGTAGTAACCCCCAGCTCTGCTGATCCCCTGCTCAGTAGTAACCCCTGGTTCTTCTGATCTCCTGCTCTGTAGTAACCTCCAGCTCTGCTGATCCTCTTGTTTTCTGATCCTCCTCTCTCTCTCTGGTTCCCACTCACCTTCCACTATATTGCTCCCACGCTGTGCACCACGTGTGACATTTGCTAGTTTCCTCTGCTCCAGTCTCTCAGCTCTGCAGATCCTCTGCCACTCAGCCCTATCTCTCCAGTCATCGCTCACCTTCTGCTATAGCATTCCCATGTTACACACCATGTGGGCCATCTCAAAAGCTTCAGGTGCTGTAAGGGAGCGTTGTTATGGACTTCTATGGAGGCTTTGGAGATGCTTTGAAGCAGCAAGAAAGTGACATGGGGGGATCATTTTTGAAGTGAAGCAAACACAACGTGTGACCAGGACTGTAAGGAAACCATTTTATTTAGTGGCAAGAGCTTTGTTTAGCAAAAAAAGAGACTTGAACATAACCCCCTGGGAGAGCTTTGGAAGCTGTAATTTAGGATACCTCAATCTGTGAGCCACTGGTTCCCATGACTCCTTGAATACTGCTCTCCTTTTGTGAGCCAATTCCTCTATATTGGACAACTTTTTCTTCAATGATATGTTGAACAAGACTGACTCTTCTGCAAGATAGTGAGACCCGTTTTCCCTTTTCTTGCAACCAACGAATTCTGAACGTGTCCTGACGAAGCCTAAATGGCGAAACGCGTTGACGCACTAGGGCTCGCATTTTATACTGTATATCTCTATGTATATGTTGTTGTTTTTTTTTTAACTTTTTTCTGTTTTTTCTATACCATATTGAAATATGTATGTTTCTATGTCTCAATAAATATTATTATTTTTCTATATCGTCATTGTTTACTGTGCTGCTTGGGTCACTTTCTGGGACCCGTTTTTTCACTATTTCACTCACTTTGTGTTGAAACACTGGAAGCGATTGCACAGGCGTTTTGGATTTTCTTGGACTTTATTTGATGGACGCTGGTTATTTGACTTTACCGAAAGCCTGTCGCTATTTCACACATGCGATTTTAAGCCTTGACATGTTGCTTATCTTTTATATTTTACCAAACAAATTGGGTAATATATTGTGTGGCTTAAAACTAAAATGAATGTATTTTTTTTTGGGGGGGGGGATTTTATAAATAATTGCTCTAATATTGTATCACATGAAAAATTGGAACTATGGCTATTTTATTCCCCCAGGGTGTCTGAGTAAATATATCATATTTAGGGGTTTGAAGTCATCTTCAGGCCTATTTTTTTTTTTTTTTTTTTGAAACGTGTGTGCCAAAAAAAAACAAAAAAAACACAAAATTGGCTCTGGCAGCGAAAGGGTTTATTATTTCATTCTAGAAATTGTTCACAACTTTTTAATACCCTGTTTCCCCGAAAATAAGACCTAGCGTGATTGTCGGTGATGGCTGCAATATAAGCCCTACCCTCCAAATAAGCCCTACCCTGTTTCCCCGAAAATAAGCCCTACCCTGAAAATAAGACCTACAAGGACTTTAACTAGGGCTTATTTGGGGGGTAGGGCTTATATTGAAGCCATCGCCGACAATCACGCTAGGTCTTATTTTAGGGGAAACAGGGTAGCAGCAGCCACAAGGTTCTATATTTAGCACCATTTTTTTCTTTTACGTAAACAACGTGATTTTTTGAGGATAAAAGCTGACAATGGAACGTCAAACACAGTAAAGGGTGCAATTTTTTTTTGGTTTGTTTTTTTTTTTTCTTGGGTTTCCTAAAGACCAAGGTCTGGGCAAAATTTTTAAAAAAGCATACGCAGTACAAATACATTACATCTCTGCCATCCATGCACATTTTCCCTGGTTTTAGACCTGGCGAGTACAGGAACATACCTGTTGTCCTGCCAGAAATGCTCTCAGCTCCTAAGTCCTGCTTGGAGGGACTCAAGCTGCTGTAAGCTGCCAAACGCATCGCCTTTTCTAGACTGAAACAACAAGGAAAAAACAAATACTAAAAATGTGTAAATGGCTCCTTTTTTTGCTTTGTTGTATACATTTTTTTTTTTATATTGATGATATGATACAAGTTTTATAAAGGCCCACTGAGCCCACCAGGTTCTGATCTATCTCTGAGGCCTTTATTAATAGGGCGACCATCGGGTTCCCGAATCTGCAGGAAAAGGGTCACCCCGTGCTTTCGTCCCATCTGCTGCAATCATTGCCACCTGATGGTTCATGGACAGCTGCCTTGACCATTTAGTAGCTGAGACTGAGACTTCCTATGAATGTCCTTCTCTTGCTGGATGGCTCAGCCTGTTACAGAAAGTGACAACGTAACACTAGAGCAATCATCCTTCTCACCTTTCCTTTACATTCAGAAAGATTCCCAGTACTCCCAGGTATGAGGAACATTTGATTTACTTCCTCCAATGTGCTAGTGTATTGGCCACTCAGACACCCAGTCATGATACATTGTCCATTACTGTTAATACTTCATCATACAACGACATTGTAGACAAATGAACTCTTCCAACCTTGTGGTAACAGTTTGGTGAAGACCCTTTTCTGTTCCAGCATGACTGTGCTTTGTGTACAAAGCCAGCTCCATCAAGACATGGTGTGACCAGTTTGGTGTGGAGGAACTCCAGTGTGCCCTGACCTCAACCCTACTTTTGGAAGACCTTTGGTATAAGGTCTTCTTATCCAACATCAGGACCTGCTCTTAACCCAACAGAACACCTTTGGGATGAGGTCTTCGCATCCCAAAGATGTTCAGTAGGTTTGAGGTCATGGAGGAACTCAAGTGTCCTGCACAGAGCCCTGACCTCAACCCTGGTTTTGAAAGATCTTTGGTATACGGTCTTTTCATCCAACATCAGTACCTGCCCTTAACCTTACGGAACAATTTTAGGATGAGGCTTTCCCAAAGGTGTTCAGTAGGTTTGAGATCATGGAGTTACTCGAGTGTCCTGCACAGACACAGAGCCCCGACCTTAACCCTACTGAACACCTTTGGAATTAATTGGATTGTGAACCGGGTCTTATAATCCAACCTCAAACCTGACTTCCCCAGTGCTCTTTTGGCTGAATGGGCACAAATTACCAGACACACTCCAAGATTTTTTTAGGTAGCCTTCCCAGGAGAGATGAGCCAGTTCCATTTACGAAACATAGTATTTGTATTATTTATATGTTCATATGTCTGTATTCCATTATACATGAATAAAGCAAAAAAACCATGTTTTGATGTTAAGCGGTTGATCATGTGCCCTCCGTCCACCTTCTTCTACACAGTCTTCTCCAGACCACCCCTGGTCAGTTGAGGCAGCGGGACACGCATTACCATCTCCTTCAGTCCTTTCACCTTCAACAATACTACCAATTTACACAAAAATGCCTTCACCTATGGGAAGGATTGGAATGCCGATCGTGAGCCATGTCTTCACATCCAACATCAGTACCTGACCACTCAAATGGGGACAATTTCCCACAAACACCCTTCAAAACCTTTTGGAAGGCTTTCCCAGAAAAGTGGAGGATGTTATAGCCACAAAAGTGGGCAACTCCATATTAATGCCTATGGTTTTGGAATGGGATTTTCAAAAAGCTCATATGTGTGATAGGTGGAAGAACTCAAGTGTCCTGCACAAAGCCCTGACCTGACTAAATGTGTGACAAGCCTGGGAGCCAGGGCCCTAAATAGGCTCTGCCGTACCCAAGAGGGCTGCCAGAATCACATGAGGTGGCAGCATCCAACCAGAGAGCTCCCCCAATGACCCAGGAAACCACAGAGGAACCATGTTCCTCTTGACTTTCCTCCAACTGCAGTGCCGCTGCGGTTGAGCGCCACCTACAGTGGAGAAAACAGACTGCACCTGCCTACATAGTGTTACTATAATATCTCTTCATTCAAAGAGTTTCTCTTCTTTTCTTTTTTTTATTATTTTCACCGCAGAACTTCAGCGTAACAGCTGTCACAAGTAACAATTTACCGAGACACGACCCTTTTCCCACATTTTCCTAAGCATCGCAGACCATCCGAGCTATTGTATATACGCCAGACTCCGTCTCCTTCATCATTTTGAAGGAGAGAGCTCGTTTATAACCAAAAACCGTTTTGCGTGGCAGATGGAAGCATCTGGGGGAGTCTGCGGCAAAGATTTGTGAAAGTTCTGAGTGAATGTATGATGTACCGAGACAGAAGAGATCATCAGGACACAGACACTTAAGTGCAAGGAACAGAGTCAAGTCTGAGGGTTCTCATCCATTATCCCCAAACAGCCTGTCTAGAGCCATTAAACAGTCCCTCCTTACAGAACAGAGTTTGTATTAAATCCCCTTCTCTGGAAAGCCAGGGGTTTACGCCGTAATCGCTCGCCCTCTTTCCTTCGCAGTAAATATTTTCTCTGTGTTTTGAAAACTTTGAAATGATTAGCAGAGATAATCCGACTGCTGAAGATTATCTAAACAGAGCTGGATTTATCTGTAGGTACAAATGGAGATGAACTTTTGCTGGCGGGCAGAGACAAATTGTTACCTCTGATAAGTAAGTGAAGGGGATTGTTGGGGATCATCGTGTAAAGGGATCCGATGTCCCTATATGGGGCCGTGGAAGGAAAATGTAAAGGACGGTCTGCCAGTTTTTTATCCCATGTCACGTCAATCGTGTAAACAATATAATAACTCTCTAGAACCAGAAGAGATGAAGAGAAGTGAACATGTTAAATTGTATTTTTAGCTTTTTTTTATAGCATAGGAAAGGGTTAGAACCCCTGTCTGTTTACTTTTAGCAGAACCCAAAAAAATACTTACCTCTGTTCAAACAGTCTGACAACCACTAGGTCCCTCATCGGCACTGGCCTCTTCTTCCCGGCTTCTCCAAGGTGAACCTCTGTTCCAAGGTCCCTCTCTGGTGCTGACATCTTTTCCATAGCTTCTTTCAGGTGCTGGTCTATAGCCATCTTGATTGGCCAGAATTGGATGATGTTACTCAAAGTGGAGCTAAAATCAAAAATACTTACCTTTGTTCCGCTGGTCCAACGTCCACTAGGTCCCTCTCTGGTGCTGGGCTGCTGGCATCTTCTTCCCGGCTTCTTCCAGTTGCCAGTCTTTGGCTGTCTTAACTGACTGATGAGGGATGGCGTCACTCAAAGTGGGTCTAAAGTAAAAAAATACTTATCTCTGTTCCAACAGTCGGACAACCTTTAGGTCCCTCATCGGCACTGGCCTCTTCTTCCCCGGCTTCTTCAAGGTGGCAGTCTAGGGCCCTCTTGATTGGGCAGGGCTGGATGACATCACTTAAAGTGGAATTAAAATCAAAAAAACTTACCTTTGTTCCACTGGTCCAACCTTCACTAGGTCCCTCTCTAGTGCTGGCATCTTCTTCCCGGCTTCTTCCAGTTGCCAGTCTTTGGCTGTCTTAATTGACTGATGAGGGATGGCGTCACTCAAAGTGGGTCTAAAGTAAAAAAATACTTACCTCTGTACCAATGGTCCAACACCCTTGAGGTCTCTCGCTGGCACCAGAATTTTCTCCCTGGCTTCTTCCGGGTGCCAGTCTTTGGCTATCATGAATGCTCAACACAAAATGACACTAACTAGGTCCCTCTCCTGCTCTGGCATATTCTCCCCAGCTTCTTTCGGTTGATGGTCTTTAGCTATCTTGATTGGGATGATCCCACTCAAAGCATAACTAAAGCCAATAACACTTACCTCTGTTCCAAGGTCCATCTCTGGCACTGACATCTTTTCCATAGCTTCTTTCAGGTGCTGTTCTATAGCCATCTTGATTGGCCAGAATTGGATGACGTTACTCAAAGTCAGGGGCGTAACTACCACTATAGCGACCCATGCGGGTGCTATGGGGCCCGCAGCCGAGTGGGGCCCAGTGAGGATAATAAGAGCACCGCCGGCACAGTCTCCCAGCCAGGGGAAGAGAGAGGAAAGGAAGAGGCAAGCTGTCCGTATCAGCAGAGAGCTGAATTGCCCGATGTAAGAGCTTCCATTAGAACTTCCAGTGTTCCCGGGGCTCACGTCACATAGCTCCACCTTTTGGCCCGGTGCCTTTGATAGACAGAACGCCGATCCAATGCGGGACATGTGACGTCATCAAAGGCCTCGGGCCAAGAGGTGGGGCTATGTGACGATGAGCTCCGGGAAGACAGGAAATTCACATGAAAGCTATTACAGCGGGCAATCCCGCTCTCTGCTGATCTGGGTGCCTTGCCTCTTCCTCTGCATAAGTGGGGCTGTATGGGGCACAGGCAGACCAGGCTGTATTGGGCACAGGTCACGCTATATTGGGCACAGGTCATGCTGTATTGGGCACAGGTCACACTGCATTGGGCACAGGTCATGTTGTATGTGGCACAGGTCACGCTGCATTGACACTAGGGCAGCTGTGGGGGAGGGGCTGTTTGCAGGGGGCCCCATACAACATTTTGCTATGGGGCCCTGCTATTTCTAGTTACGCCCCTGCTCAAAGTGGAGCTAAAATAAAAAAACGTACCTCTGTCCCAAGGGTCCAACATCCCTGAGATCCCTAGCCAGCACCAGCATCTTCTCCCAGGCTTCTTTCAGGTGCCGGTCTATGGCCATCATTATTGGCCGGAATGGAAGGAAGTTACTGAAAGCGGAACTAAAGTCTAAAATACTTACCTCTGTTCCAATAGTCTGACATGCAATAGGTCTCTCACTGGCACTGGGATCTTCTACCCGGCCTTCTTTCAGGTAGCGGCCTATTGCCGTCTTGATTGGCCAGCGCAGGATGACATCACTCAAAGTGACATTAACATCAAACACATACCTCTGTTCCAGTGTTCCAATGCCCACTAGGTCCCTCTCTTCTTCCTGACTTCTTCCAGTTGCTGGTCTTTTGGCTGTCTTTATTGGCTAATACGGGATGATGTCACTTAAAGTGGAACTAAAGTCCAAAATACTTATCTCTGTTCCGATGGTCCAACACCCTTGAGGTCTCTCGCTGGCACCGGAATCTTCTCCCTGGCTTCTTTCAGGTGCCAGTCTTTGGCCATCATGATTGGCCAATGCAGAATGATGTCTTACCTCTGTCCCAACAGTCCAACACACCAGTGCTGGCATCTTCTCTCCAAATTCTGCCGGTTGCTGGTGTTTGGCCTTCTTGATTGGCCGACATGAGATGATGTCACTCAAAGCAGAACTAAAGTAAAAAATACTTACCTCTGTTCCAACAGTCCGACGCCACAAGGTCCCTCGCTGGTGCTGGCATCTTCTCCCGAGCTTCTTTCAGCTTCCAGTCTATGGCCATCTTGACTGGCAAGAGTGGACTGACATTACTCAAGGCGGAACTCAAAAAATACTTACCTCTGGTCCAACAGTCTGATACCCATTAGGTCCCTCACCGGTGCAGTCATCTTCTCCCCAGCTTCTTCTGGTTGCCGGTCTTTGGCCATCCTGATTGGGATGGGATCTTGATGGGATGATGTCATTCAAAGCAGAACTAAAGTCAAAAATACTATCCTGCTCTCTGCTCTCTCTCTCTTTGTGAGGGTAACTGGTCTTGTCTCCGCCCCTACTGTCAATTTCTGTAGTGGGTGGAGCCTGCCGGTCCCCTCCCACAGCTCTGCTCTTTGCACGGGCTATATACAGCACAGTGATGATGTTACAGCTACTTTTATAAGGCAATATCTGGGTTTGCAAAGGCATTTTGTTTCACACAAAGTAGACTTATATCCTTTGTGACTATTGAAATTAAAGTTTTTGTGCCGAGAGATCAGCTTTACGTCCCTACCTGCACTTTTTTTCTACAAGACTCCGGAAGTGAAGGTGTTGGGGGGGTTGAGCGCTCTCCTTGTACTGTAGCGGCTCCTTGGCTGAATTACTGTCCTGTCCTGGATGAAATCTGAGCCGCCTGTAGAGCAGAAAATTGGGGATAAAGAAGAAGCAGCAACTGATTGATGTCTGAATGCTGGGCTTAGCGAGGCTGGACCCTTCCTTTTCTTTCTTACCTTTGTCAGAGCCCGGGAGGGGATTATACAGAAGGAATTCTAAGTATTTTGCAGGTGTTTCCTCAAGGTTCCTGCTACTGCCAAGAGAAATGGGACGCACGGCTGCGTATCGCCAAAAGAGCAGGGTCCACACAAATAATCGCTAAATATTTTTTTTTACTTACTGTATCCAGGACCCATCGATAGTTTTACAAACAGTTCTTTTAGAATGGGATTTAAGATGTAGTGGTCCATGGAGATCTCAGGGGTTCCTCCGCAAGATAAGAGGCTTGTTAAAGACCCATGGGACGACTCAAGGTGTCCACCACAAAAAAAAAGGAGGTGGAGAGCTCTTACAATATTTTAAGTGACTCAAATGTATTGATTAGCTTGAAAAAGTTTATTAGCAGGATGAAAAAGAAAATGACTTCAATCTGCTGAGGTTGTGGTAAGTAGGGGAGAAAAAAGCAACCTTCTGTAAGTTCAGGTGGAAAATACCTTGTCTTCATTCAGAATGATAGAAGTCGCCTTCAATGCCATGGCGGTCCCAATACTGGATCCTTTGCAGGGCTTTCAGACTGGTTCTGAACTAGGTGATATAGAAGGGGTCTAAAGAAGCCCATCGGTGGTCCAGTTGGCAGAGACACCCATTCCCATATGTCTATGGATAGATCAGAGTCATCTGGTTTAACAAATTGCTTTATTTCAACAAAAATGTGAAACATGAAATAAAGCAATTTGAGGCTCGGTAAACCAGCTGACTCCAACTAATCCTGGGACACATGACGACGGGCGCCTCTGCGGCTTGGATTACCGATGAGCTTTGTAACACCCTTTCTGACTCACCTAGTTCAGCGCCCACCTGAGATCTCTGAAGAGGATCCTGGATTGGGACCCCTATGGCATTGAGTGTAACCGCTTCTGGCTCACCTAGTTCTTCCACATGGGAGTCTCTAAATAGTCTAATAATGTCAACTCACCATTCTGGGTACAATAGGTGTCCATGCATACCTTGATGTGCGATATGAGTTCAAATTGGAACAATTCACCAAAACTTTTTCATTTTCTAGATAGACCTGCCAAAAAATAGTTCCCTCGTTAGCTGAGAACAAGACATTAGAGTAGGGTTTCTGAACCAGGGCTCCATTGATCTCCAGGGTTCCTCCAGAGATTGTTAGGGGTTCCTTGAGCAATAAGCAATTTCTGCTTCTCAGATAAGTTCCTGCTGACACCATTGATCTTTTTTAGCTATCTGTAAGGGGGTAATTCTTCTCAATGACTACAAGTGTAAGGAGCATTCTTCCTCAACCAGGGTTCCATGGATCTCTAGGGTTCCTCCAGAGGTTGTTAGGGGTTCCTTGAGCAATGAGAAATTTCTGCCTCTTAGACAAGTTCTCACTGACACCATTGATCTTTTTTAGCTATCTGTAAGGGGGTAATTCTTCCCAATGACCACAAGTGTAAGGAGCATTCTTCCTCAATCAAGGTTCCATTGATCTCCAGGGTTCCTCCAGAGGTTGTTAGGGGTTCCTTGAACAATGAGCAATTTCTGCCTCTCAGACAAGTTCTCACTGACACCATTGATATTTTTCGCTACCTGTAAGGGGTAATTCTTCCCAATGACCACAAGTGTAAGGAGCATTCTTCCTCAACCGGGGTTACATTGATCTCTAGGTTTCCTCCAGAGGTTGTTAATGATTCCTTGAACAATGAGCAATTTCTGCATCTCAGATAAGTTTCCACTGACACCATTGATCTTTTTAGCTATCTGTAAGGGGTAATTCTCCCCAATGACCATCACACTAATGTGTCATGAGTTGTAGATATAGTCATTTTTAGCAGGGGTTCCCTGAGACCAGAAATGTATTTCAAGTTTCTCTGTGTTGAAAAGGTTAACAAAGGCTGCATTAGACACAAGCAGGGGCGTTGCTAGGTGGCAAAAAGACCAAGGGCTTCAGCCCAAAGTCCAAGGCCGGAAACGGGGGGGGGGGGGGTACACGTGATGCAGGCCTTTTTTTTTTGGCTGGACCGTGACCTACCTGACCTACATACACTGCCCTACCTACACTGATGGTAGTGACCTACCTACACTGACCTACCTACACTGATGGTAGTGACCTACCTACACTGACCTACCTACACTGATGGTAGTAACCTACCTACACTGACCTACATACACTGACCTACCTACACTAATGGTAGTGACCTACCTACATACACTGACGGTAGTGACCTACCTACACTGACCTACATACACTGATGGTAGTGACCTACCTACACTGATGGTAGTGACCTACCTACACTGACCTACCTACACTGACCTACCTACACTGACCTACATAGACTGACCTACCTAAAAATTCTGAAGCTGACTGGGAATGTTTTACCACAGCAATAATATGAGCCAGTCCCTTCTAGCACGCATTGCTAGAATCCACCTCAGCTACTACTTCCACCATGATCAGCCGATGCCATAACAAAATGGAAGCAGCCCATCGCTGCACAAAGCTGCCTCACACCTGATGAATAGAAATAGTGCTGCTGCCTCAAACATTCCAAGTATTAATTCATATAAAAAAAACAGCCCATACACTGGTATACACTGACCTACCTACACTGATATTTCCATACACTGTCTGACCTACCTCACCTGTGGTGTGCGGTGTCAAAGCAGCCAGGCAGTCAGAGGAGGACCCAAGGAGGAGAGGAGAGCGGCCCGCCCAAGCGCAGAGCGGGGATGTGGCGCGGCGGCCGCATTGTAATTCCCGCCTTCTGGAGCCTGCAGCGCCTATGATGGACGTCACACGTCCCACGGTCCCATCATTGGACTAGGGGGACGTCCATCATAGGCGTTGCAGGCTCCAGAAGGCGGGACCTGCTATGGCACTCAGCCAAACTTGGCGGCGCTCGGGATCAGATCTGTCCCAGCGCTCGCCGCTCGGGGCTTTCAATTGTTAGCTGCATGCCTGAGGCTCGGGGCTTTTCGGGGGCACATTCAGGGCTTCAGCCACGTCTAGCCACCCCCTCCCGACGCCCCTGGACATAAGTAATATAAGGTAAGGCAAGATCCTTAGAGTTAAACCCTGAAGAAGGGTGAGGCTTCTTCCAAAACATGTTGGCTGCATTCAATGTTCTTATCCAATATGCATTTTCTAACCAATTAATAAGCCATTAGACTGTTTTTATTAGGTGTTCTAAAATCCAAACCCAGGAACCAGGGCTTGCTATGTCAGTTCCATAGCACAGCCCTATCCCTTTTTGCACGTCATAGCCCTCTTCTCTTCTGGGAGTGTATAGTTGCTGTCTCTGCTGGACCAGCTCCTCTGCCCCTCCCATTTCCTCCCTACATTACATTTAATGCAGTTTTCAGGGAAGGAGAGAAGGGGAATATTATAGAGCAGTGATTGTCAACCTTATTGAGATCAGGGCCCTGTAAACTCTTTAGTGTCCCAACAGTAAAATAAAAATTATCCCAACGCAATAAATTATGGGCACATAAAATATGTATTGAAATGTTGGAAGGCACTGGATGGGTTGGTTTTATCACTGGGTGGAAGAAGGGGGTTCTGAAAGGCTAACTTGGTGATTCTGTAGGGGACTCTGGATGATGTTGGGGGCAACTGTGGGCAATGGGGGCTCTGGAGGAGACTGTGGGTCTCTCCAGGAGGCTGAGAACTGTGGTAGACTGGAGTGCACAGAAGGAAACACTACTAGAGGTTGGGGGCACTATGGCTGGGCTGGAAGCTCGGCAAAAAGAACTGGAGGGGGCTTGGTGGCACTGTGGGAGATTGGGGGGGAGATTGGGGGGCACAGTGTGACTGAGGGCTCTCAGGAATTTTGGAGACACTGTGAGAGGTTGAGAGGCACAGTGAACCACTGTGGAAGGTTGGGTGGCACTATGGGATGTTGGAGGGCACTTTAAGGGCTGAGGGCTCCCAGGGAGTCTGGGGGTACTATGAGAGGTTGAAGGGCACAATAGACCACTCTGGGAGGTTGGGTGGCACTATGGGAGGTTTGAGGACACTTAAGGAGCTGAGGGCTCTCAGGGAGCCTGGGTATACTTCGGGAGGTTGAAGGGCACAATAGACCACTCTGGGATATTGGGTGGCTCTATGGGAGGTCGGAAGGCACTGTGGGGGCTAAGGGCTCTCAGGAAGCCTAGTGTCACTGTGGGAGGTTGAGAGGCACTGTGGACCTCAATGGGGGGTTGGGCAGCATTATATGAGGGTTGAGGGGCACTGTGGGGGCTTATGGCTTTCAGGGATCCTGGAAACACTGTTAGAGGTTGAGAGGCACTGTGGACCACTCTGGGAGGTTGGATGGCACTATGGGAGGTTGGGGGGCACTGTGGGGGCTGAGGGCTCTCAGGGAGCCTGGGGTCACTCTGGGAGGTTGAGAGGCACAATGGACCTTTATGGGAGGTTGGGGGGCACTGTGGGGGCTGAGAGCTCTCAGGGAGCCTGGGGTCACTCTGGGAGGGTGAGAGGCACAGTGGACCTTTATTAGAGGTTGGGCAGCTTTATAGGGGGCTGATTGGTATAAGTGGGAGGAATAGTACCCCATCATTGGTATCAGTGGGAGGAATAATGCCCCATCATTGGTATCAGTGGGAGGAATAGCGCCCCATCATTGGGGTTGGGGGCTTAGGGATATTGTAGGCACTGTGGGAGGTTGAAGGTCACACTATGGGAGGTTGGGTGGCATTATAAGAGGTTGGGGGGCACTGTGGGGTATGAGAGCTCCCAGGGAGCCTGGGGGGTCACTGTGGGAGGTTGAGAGGCACAGTGAACCTCTATGGGAGGTTGGGCAGCATTATAGGAGCTGGGGGGCAGTATGGGGGGCTGGAAGGCACTGTGGGAGTTTAGGAGGCCCAGGATGTGGGAAGCAGTAGCCCATCAGTAGGCCAGGTGGTTGATATCCACTGCTGACATCACATCCAAGGTGACGCCACCCAGCAGAAGTCTTAGGGCTTCTGGATAGCTACACAAGGAAGGATTTTACCGTTAATGAACATGTATAAAATAAATTGAATGCACATATATTCTTACGGGAAGATTGAAACGAATAGTCTGGTGACAGGGTCTCTTTAAAAGTTCTTTTACATACAGCAAATAATGATATGAAATGTAATTGGCATCCTGTGTCTACAATGACACAAAATAGAAATCGTACGGCCAGCAATGATTGTGTATATTTATTTTAGTGGAAATTTCGGGATATCTGAGCCTGCACAATACATGGAACCGGTACAAGTCAAACCTCTGGCACGCTTGTTAGAATAGCATCGACGCAGTTCAGCCTCAGCCTTCGAATCGCACACTATGGATGTTCCCGTTTCCCGGTATTAGTAGATTTGTGGGATTTGTGATTTTATGTACAATGAGCCGTGTTTGTTTATTCCAGTCGGCTGAGGTTTGCTGTGTGTTTGTGTAGTTGGACCACATCAACCACGAACATCTGACGGCTCCTATTGGCTTATTTTACTTATTGGGAGATAAAATCTGTTTACCGTGACAATTCCGAAAAAAAAAAAGAAAGAAAGAAAGAAGCATGCAGACTGTAATGTCAATAAATCCGTGCGTAGAAAAAATAATCCATCATAAATGAATTTCTACACATGGCCCAAAAATCTGAGAAGAATGGCCAGTCAACTGATGGTGGGCTAAATGGAAACAAATCCAGTCACCATGAATGGACCATCTTCATCAGGCCCTGATATTGGTCTCCAAACTGTGGCCCGTGTACCGAATACAATACAATGATGAGACTCTATTCCTCCCACTGATACCAATGATGGGGGACTATTCCTCCCGCTGATACCAATGATGGGGCACTATTCCTCTCACTGACACCAATGATGGGGCACCATTCCTCCCACTGATACCAATGATGGGGCACTATTCCTCCCACTGACACCAATGATGGGACACTATTCCTCCCACTGATATCAATGATGGGACACTATTCCTCCCACTGACACCAATGATGGGACACTATTCCTCCCACTGATACCAATGATGGGACACTATTCCTCCCACTGATACCAATGATGGGGGACTATTCCTCGCACTGATACCAATGATGGGGCACTATTCCTCCCACTGACACCAATGATGGGACACTATTCCTCCCACTGATACCAATGATGGGGCACTATTCCTCCCACTGACACCAATGATGGGACACTATTCCTCCCACTGATACCAATGATGGGACACTATTCCTCTCACTGATACCAATGATGGGGCACTATTCCTCCCACTGATACCAATGATGGGGGACTATTCCTCGCACTGATACCAATGATGGGACACTATTTCTCCCACTGACACCAATGATGGGACACTATTCCTCCCACTGACACCAATGATGGGACACTATTCCTCCCACTGATACCAATGATGGGACACTATTCCTCCCACTGATACCAATGATGGGGCACTATTGCTCCCACTGATATCAATAATGGGGCACTATTCCTTTCAATGACACCATTTTTTTGCTGGAGGGGGCCTCTTGTTGCTGAAGTGGATCTATTGTTTTGGTGAGGGATCTATTGTTGGTGGCAGGGTCTGTTATTGCTGCATGGGATTTATTTTACTGCTTTTCTTGTTATAGTTACCAAATTCCATCCAACTTACCTAGCACAAAATAATAAATGATACTTGGTATCTGTATTCTATAAAAGGGGTGCTACTGGGAGGTGGGTAGGGGGTGGTGCCAAGAGATGCGCTCAAAGGTGGAGACAAGGGGTGACTTGGAAAGGGGGGGTACCTGCACCTGTTCTCTGAGAAAAAAAGCCCTGAACTCAACAAATAATGTGAGAATAACTAAATGATTAAACATGCAACTTAAATGCCAGAATAAGGTGCTGTTGGTGCCGTCTCTGAGAATCATACAGCTTTGGGGCACCCCCCCCAAATCATTTAATCCGAAGGACATTTGTATTTTCAGTGCCTAAAAAAGACCCTCTCCTAAAGTGGTTAACGTGGCCAACAAGCAACACATAAACACCTGACGTCAACAGTTAGCATCTCATGTTAGTACCCAACCAGCTCCGCCCTACGTGTTTCGTCCTACTCTGAAAAATTAGGGCTTTAGATACTGCAAAAATCATTTTAAGGAAGAGCACGTTTCACTGCTGCTGCCGCTGATTGCGGCGGAGTCCCGGAACACACGGTACGTTAATTCGCTCTCTCCACAACCGGTAGGAAAGGAGTGTGGGATCAAAGCTTTGCAGGCAGCAGCATTTATTAGCAATAAAAGAAAAAATCTGAGCGATGAAATGTTTGGCAGGAAAACGTCGCCAGCCGTTAATGAAACGGCCCCCTGCAGGGAACCATCTTGGTGACATGTAGGGATAAAATGGCTCGTTGAATACATTGTTCCAGTCACTACGTCTAAAACGAAGCATGTAATTACTCCGCCAACACCACGGAACCGTTCAGTGCCATCCCCAAAAATCATCCGCCATCTCCTCAGGGATTGGTTCCGACATCGCCATGGATACTAATTGTCCAAAGGTTTATTCATATGTTTAATTAATAAACCCGTTTTACCGGTATTTTTCTGGTGCGTTATTTGATGCTGTGAGATGATCAAATTACCTGAAGCAAAGCCTTCTGTCTGCGATGCGTTCGCCATCAATGCCAACGGCGTACAGAGGTGGCGAGATGGTGGGAAGGAGCTGGAAGACTTTGTAAAATGTTTTAGCATAAACATGCCTCCATGAATAAGGGGCCCCTAAGGTGCAACTGGGTAGGGCCCCTCTGGTTGCACAGGCCATATACCAAGGAAGATTTCAAAAGCTGAAGGTTTATCCACTTATATATAGGACTGTTTGGTTCCATAGCCAACGAGGTCATTACTGGTCCTCTATGTGTCTCCATGCAATGCCGGCAGGGACATTCCCAAGAGGACCCTCTTTTCAAAAGCAGTTCCCCCCACACTGATGAGGAACCCCCCAGTCTCTAACTCAGCAGCCCTCCTCCCAGTAGTCACCCCTCGCTTCCCACCCGAGACTGTCCCGAGCCCTGTCCTTCTCTTCCCTTCTCCTTATGCTCTTTGTCCTCCTGGGACTTGTAGTCCCATTCAGTACTTGGCTTGGTGCTGTCTCCTGCCGAGGTGTATCTACCATGGTCGGCACTTTTCAGTGGGTGACACCAGGGGAGGCCACAGACTGACCGTTTGGCGACAGGGGAGCAAAGCGGAGGCAGCAGGCGGTGGTGGCCGCCTTTGATCCTGGAAGAAGCTCATTTGGTAGTGCAGATCGGAGGGGGCTGTGATCGCGCCTCGGCAGTCTCACAACACACAGCTGGTCAAAAGGAGATAGTGGGCTGCGGTAAGGTGAGAGTCTGGTGTAGTATGGAGGAGATAGGGGAGCCCCCTCTTTCTCACCCCCCTCGCTCTCTCACCCTCTCTCTCTCTCCACCCACCTCCCTCCCTCTCTCACCCTCTCTATCTCCCTAACCCTCTATTTTAACCCCCTCTCTCTCTTCCCCCTCTCTCTCTCTTAACTCCCCTCTCTCCCCTCTCTCTTTCCCTCCCTCTCTCTCCCTCCCTCTCTCTCCCTCCCTCTCTCTTAACCCCCTCTCTCTCAACCCCCCTCTATTTTAACCCCCCTCTCTCTCTTAACCCCCCTCTCTCCCCCTCTCTCTCTCCCTCCCTCTCTCTTCCCCTCTCTATCTCCCTCCCTCTCTCTTCCTCCCTCTTTCTCCCTCCCTCTCTCACCCCCCCTCTCTCTCCCTCCCTCTTTCTCCCTCCCTCCCTCTCTCACCCCCCTCTCTCTCCCTCCCTCTCTCTCTCCCTCCCTCTCTCTTCCCCTCTCTATCTCCCTCCCTCTCTCTTCCTCCCTCTCTTCTCCCTCCCTCTCTCACCCCCCCTCTCTCTCCCTCCCTCTTTCTCCCTCCCTCCCTCTCTCACCCCCCTCTCTCTCCCTCCCTCTCTCTTCCCCTCTCTATCTCCCTCCCTCTCTCTTCCTCCCTCTTTCTCCCTCCCTCTCTCACCCCCCCTCTCTCTCCCTCCCTCTTTCTCCCTCCCTCCCTCTCTCACCCCCCCTCTCTCTCCCTCCCTCTTTCTCCCTCCCTCCCTCTCTCACCCCCCTCTCTCTCCCTCCCTCTCTCTCTCCCTCCCTCTCTCTTACCCCCCTCTCTCCCCCCACCTCCCTCCCTCTCTCACCCCCCTCCCTCTCTATCTCTCCAACCTCTTCCCCCCTCCCTCTCTCCTAACCCCCCCTCTATTTTAACCCTCCTCTCTTTCTCCACCCACCTCTTCCCCATCTCGCTCTCATCCCCCTCTCTCTAAACCCAACTCTTTCCCCTCTTCATCTCAACCTCACTACACACAGCTGGTCAAAAGGAGCCAGTGGGCTGTGGGAAGGTGAGAGTCTGGTGCAGTTTTTTTGAGGGGGATGGGACAACCTCCTGGTGTAGTATGGGGGGATAGGGAAACCCCTTTCTATTTCACCCCCTCTCTCTCCCTCCACCTCTCCCACCCCCATCCCCCTCCCTCTCTTTCTTACCCCTCTCTCTCTCACCCCCTCTTATTCAACCCCCCTCTCTCTCTCACCCTCTCTCTCCTCCAACCTCTTCCCCCTTTCTCTCCCCCTCTTTCTCTCTTAACCCCCCCCCCTCTATTTTACCCCCTCTCTCTCCCACCACCTCTCCCTCCCCTCTCATTCCCCCTCTCTAACTCACCCCCTCTCTCTCTCTCTCCCCCACCTCCTTCTCTCTCTCTCTCCCCCCTCTCTCTCATCCCCTCTCTCTCTCATCCCCTCTCTCCCCTCCCACCTCTTCCCTCCTCTTTCCCACCTCCTTCTCTCTCTCTCTCCCCCCCTCTCTCTCATCCCCTCTCTCTCTCATCCCCTCTCTCCCCTCCCACCTCTTCCCTCCTCTTTCCCACCTCCTTCTCTCTCTCTCACCTCCCTCTCTTCCTCCCCCCACCTCTGAAGCTCTAATAAGAAGACGTAAAACCTAAAGAGGAAGGGGTGGAGTTTACAGATAAAGACGTGGATCTCAAACAGGAAGGGGTGGGACAAATCTTGATGGGGCGGGACGCCCATTTTTAGTTGGAAAAACAAAATATGCCACTGGTCTCCTGGAGACTACATCCTGCACAGTTCAATGTGGCTCCCAGCAGTCTTCTTCCTTTCCCAGGCTGCACAACAGCCAATCACAGTGTCCTTTGCAACCAGGGGTGGTGGGCGGGGCTTTTTTCCACAGCTTACTGGCTACAAACACAGCCTTGCCAAAGTGGTCTGTGCCCATCACTCTCTTCTCTCCTCCCCCCACATGGCCACTCCTCTGATCACTGGTGCCCGGGGAGAGGGGGAGAAACCAAATACCAAATATCAAATACCGGCCCAGTCCACTTTTTTTACTATTTAGGGCCATGATCTACCTGCATGCACAAAGTAGTTTTGGTAACAAAAAAAAAACAGCTAAATTTTAAATTAAACATTTTTTTTTTTTTTTTTACTGTTTAGGGCCAGTTTTCCTTTGATAAAAAAAAAATCCAGCCCAATTTGTCCTGAAAAAAAAAGCCATAATCTACCTGCATGCACAAAGTAGTTTTGGTAACAATAAATATACAGCTAAATTTTAAGTTAATTTTTTTTTTTTTTTTTTACTATTTAGGACCAGTTTTCCTTTGATAATAATAAAAAAAAGTTTCAGCCCAATTTATCCTGAAAAAACAAGCTATAATTCACCTGGATACATAAAGTAATTGTGATGAAATGTACGGTTTTACTAACACATGTCAAAGTTGCAAAATTGTGCTTAGGCATTTAGATTTGTTGACCATTGGGCGTGAAGAGGTTAAACGCAAAAAAAAAAAAATCAATAACAAAGTTAAAGGCTAAAAAATAAATTTTATAGATCCTTTAAGGGTAAAAAAAAAAATTAAATTGGTGACATAAAATAATAGAAACCAAAAAAAAAACAAAATCTCACAGTAGACAAGAAGGTCGCCTAATGGAGCTTTCGAAAAGTTCCTCGGCGATGACGCCGGTCAAAACGGTTGGAGTTTAATAAAGCTGGGTATGGGCCGTGTACTCTTATCTGGTGTCAAGCCCCCATTTTTCTCCCCCCCCCCCCCTTGTTTTTTTTTCCCTGAATTTGCGTTAAATTCAGGAATTTTCTTTTAACCTCTCGGTAACACAACCCAGAACCCCCCTCGGCTTCTTTTTTTTTTTTTTTTTTTTAATAAGAGTGGCCTGTGAGTTGTGTGGTTTCTTTATTGAGATTTTCATCACTCCGGTTTTATTGCCTTCATTTACCAATCTATTAAATCTTAATTTACCAATCTGTTTATTGTGAGCCCAGCTGTTTAGAAAACTTAAGGGTGGCTGTTAAACGATTAAGTGTTTTTTATTCCGTTGCAGTTTCTAAATGCGCGTTGTGAAGTCGAGAACTCCAGAAAGTTATTTTCTTTTATAGGAACGGCACTAGTAAAACTTTCTTTTTTTTTTTTATATGCGGAGGACGGAAAACAGGTCTTTGCTTCCATTATATAAAGAGGAATGGATTATCAACAAATTACCAAATTAATTTACTTGAACTGATATACTATATTGCCAAAGTATGTGGCCCCCCCAGATGAGTTTAGGTCTCCCCAGTGAAGGGTCCTGGTAATGCTATGGCATGCAAAGACATTGTGGACAATCGTGCTCTTGCAACCTCTTGCTACCTGTGGTAACAGTTTGGTGAAGAGCCTTTTCTATTCCAGCATTACTGTGCGCCCCCCCCCCCCGGTGTACAAAGCCAGCTAGACATGGTTTGACCAGTTTGGTGTGGAGGAACTCAAGTGTCATGCACAGAGCCCTGACCTAAACCCTACTGAACACCTTTTGGATGAATTTGAACTCCAATTGTGAGCCTGGTCTTCCCATCCAACATCAGTTCCTGACCTCACAAATGGGCACAAATTACCAAGAACATCCTACAAAATATTCTTGGAAGCCTTCCCTAAATAGCGGAGCCAGCTCCATAAAAACATACTTTGACCAGTTTCGTGTGGAGGAACTCGGGTGTCCTGCGCAGACTCCAGACCTCAATCCTACTTTTGAAAGACCTTTGGTATAAGGTCCTCTCATCCAACATCAGGAACACTTTTGGGATGAGGACTTCTCATCCCAGAGGTGTTCAGTAGGTTTGAGGTCATGGAGGAACTCAAGTATCCTGCACAGAGCGCTGACCTCAACCCTACTGAACACCTTTGGACTGAACACCTTTGGCATGATTTTGAACTCCAATTGTGAGCCAGGTCTTCCCATCCAACATCAGTTCATGGGCACAAATTACCAAGAACACCCTCCTAAATCTTCTTGGAAGCCTTCCCTAAAGAGCGGAGCCAGCTCCATAAAAAGGTGGTTTGACCGGTTTGGTGTGGAGGAACTCGGGTGTCCTGCACAGACCCCAGACCTCAACCATACTTTTGAAAGACCTTTGGTATAAGGTCTTCTCATCCAACATCAGGAACACTTTTGGGATGAGGACTTATCATCCCAGAGGTGTTCAGTAGGTTTGAGGTCATGGAGGAACTCAAGTGTCCTGCACAGAGCCCTGACCTCAACCCTACTGAACATCTTTTGCATGAATTTGAACTCCAATTGTGAGCCAGGTTTTCCCTTCCAACATCAGTACCTGACCTCACAAATGGGCACAAATTACCAAGAACACCCTCCTAAATCTTCTTGGAAGCTTTCCCTAAAGAGTGGAGCCAGCTCAATAAAAACATGGTTTGACCAGTTTGGTGTGGAGGAACTCAGGTGTCCTGCACAGAGCCCTGACCTCAACCCTACTTTTGGAAGACCTTTGGTATAAAGTCTTCTCATCCAACATCAGGAACACCTTTGGGATGAGGATTTCTCATCCCAGAGGTGTTCAGTAGGTTTGAGGTCATGAAGGAACTCAAGTGTCCTGCACAGAGCCTTGACCTCAACCCTACTTTTGGAAGACCTTTGGTATAAGGTCTTCT
Source organism: Lithobates clamitans (assembly GCA_037952925.1). Classification (NCBI taxonomy): domain Eukaryota; kingdom Metazoa; phylum Chordata; class Amphibia; order Anura; family Ranidae; genus Lithobates; species Lithobates clamitans. The sequence goes on along the minus strand of JBBGZY010002261.1, from coordinate 153,664 downwards.
AATCCAGCATCAGTACCTGCCCATATCCCCATGGAACAGCTTTCGGGAGAGGTTATCTTATCCCAAAGGTGTTCAGTATGGTTTGAGGTCATGGAGGAACTTGAGTGTCCTGCATAGAGCCCTGACCTCAACCCTACTTTTGGAAGACCTTTGGTATAAGGTCTTCTAATCCAACATCAGTACCTGCCTATATCTCCATGGAACACCTTTCGGAAGAGGTCATCTTATCCCAAAGGTGTTCAGTATGGTTTGAGGTCATGGAGGAACTTGAGTGTCCTACACAGAGCCCTGACCTCAACACTACTTTTGGAAGATCTTTGGTATAAGGTCTTCTAAGCCAACATCAGGACCTGCCCATAGCCCTACGGAACACCTTTCTGAAGAGGTCGCCTTATCCCAAAGGTGTTCAGTAGGGTTTGAGGTCATGGAGGAACTTGAGTGTCCTGCATAGAGCCCTGACCTCAACCCCACTGAACATTTTCAGGATGAACTGGAATGCCAATGGCGATCCAGGTTTTCTCATCCAACATCAGTACCTGGCCTTCAAGAAATTGAAGATCAAAGGCAAGGACGGCAAGACACACACGTATTATAAATCTACTTTTATGCATTTTTCATAGATTTTTTTTAACACTTAAGCCCTATAAACCTAAAATATACGACAATAGACAGCTTTGTGCCAGCAACTGTTAAAAAATAAAAAAATAAAGTGATATTATATATTAAAAAGCAATATATTTGACATGCAAGCTTCCCGAGCAGGTCAGGCTCCTTCCTCCGGCAAGAAACATATAACAACAAATACAAATAATGAAATGTTTCCAATATGTATCTTCCGCTCTTCCCTACAGGCGTACATCGCTATGCGACTAAGTGACAGTAATCATGGAGGGGATCCTATTTCTTGGAACGAGCCGCGTATTTGAAGTGGTTTTGGTGCAGCGACTTCTCCATCAGTAAGAGCAGAAATCTGCCTGAAGATGATTGGGACAAATCGAGTCTCATTAAAATGACTTGTGAACAAAAGGCACTCGTCGTGACCCTTGTGGTTAGATAAAAAACACGCTCAGATCTAGTAATGACTTAATTTCTTACTAAAGGCCAAAGCTGCCATTTTATAGAAGCCGTAAAAAAATGCATTTATAGTCTAAAACTTCATTTTTAGCATCTCACAAAAAAAAAAATGTCTTCTGGTCAGTCCAATGCGCTAATTTTTGTTTAAAGCAAAAGTCCTTCTGTCCACAGAAACGGCGATGTATTTGTATGATTAAAGTGTACCTGTCGGTAACTTTACAAATCTGCATAAATAATCTATGTCATGTCATGACAGCAGTATCATTTTTCGTAACTGTTCCAACTTTTATCATAAAAAGCTGAGATAATGTGATCAGTCTGCTGCAGGCAGGAGGAAGCATTTCCTCAGTCTCCTCAGTCTCCTCCCCCCCAGGGATCATACTGCAACATTGTAACTTTGCCTAGGCTCTCCAATCAGTCTGCTGAAGCATTTACTCAGACTCCTAGCCCACCCCCCCAGTGAGTCCCCCCTTTGTGTCATAGGCCACCCACCCATTGTATCAGAGGTCCCCCCTTCACATCAAAGGTTTTCCATCACATTAGAGTTCCCCCTCATCAGATCACAGCCCCCCCATCACATCAGAAGTCCTCCATCACATCAGAGGTTCCCCATCACATCAGCGGTCCATTCCCCCCCCCCCCCCCCATCACATCAGAGGTCCCCCTATCACATCAGAGGTTCTCCATCACATTAGAAGTCCTCCATCACATCAGAGGTCCTCCATCACATAAGAGGTCCTCCATCACATTAGAGCTCCTCCATCACATCAGAGGTTCTCCATTACATTAGAAGTCCTCCATCACATCAGAGGTCCTCCATCACATTAGAGGTCCCCTCATCACATTAGAGGTCCCCTCATCACATAAGAGGTCCTCTATCACATTAGAGGTCCCCCCATCACATCAGAGGTTCCCCATCACATCAGCGCCCCCCCCCCCTCCCCAGTCACATTAGAGCTCCTCCATCACATCATGGGTCCCCCATCATATTAGAGGTCCCCCTATCACAACAAAGGGCCTCACATCACATCAGAGGTCCCCTATCACATCACAAGTCCACCCATCACATCAGAGGCCCCCCCATCGCAAGATTCCCATCACATAAGAGTCCCCGGATGCCTCTTCATTTAGAACCATAGACAGGCCACCCACGCATCGTATCAGAGGTCCACCATCGCATCAGAAGTCCCCCCATCACATCAGAGGTCCCCCTATCACATCAGAGGTCCCCCTATCACCTCAGAGATTCTCTATCACATTAGAAGTCCTCCATCACATCAGAGGTCCTCCATCACATTAGAGGTCCCCTCATAACATTAGAGGTCCTCCATCACATCAGAGGTCTCCCCATCACATCAGAAGTCCTTCATCACATCAGAGGTCCTCCATCACATTAGAGGTCCCCCATCACACTAGAAGTCCCCCCCCCATCACATCAGAGGTCCACCTATCACATCAGAGGTTCTACATTACATCAGAGGTCCCTCTATCACATCAGAGGTTCTCCATCACATTAGAAGTCCTCCATCACATCAGAGGTCCTCCATCACATTAGAGGTCCCCCAATCACATCAGAGATCCCCCTTCACATCAGAGGCCCCCCCCCGTCACATTAGAGGTCCCCCCATCACATCAGAGGCTTCCCTCATAACATCAGAGGTCCCCATATCACATCAGAGGTCCCCCATCACATATGAGCTCCTCCATTACATCATAGGTCCACCCATCACATCAGAGCCCCCCCTCTATCGCAATTTCCCCATCACATCAGAGTCCCTAGATGCCTCTGCAGTTAGAAACACTGACAGAGTTCTCAGGTGGGTGTGTGAAATCAGTAACTTAAAAAAGGTTTGGGAAAAAGTCCATCGGTGGTCCGATTGGCAGAGGTGCCCATAGTGAAATGGATAGGTCAAAGTTATTTGGCTTAAGGAATATAAAGTTTCCTTATTTCACCAAAAAACACGTTTTTTGGTTAAAAATTACTACTTTCTCAGTTGAAGATGGTGTACTGTTGTCGGGGGAGATTGCGGTGATATCATAAGATCTGGTTGGATGTGTAAAAGCCTTTTTTTATGACATTAGCACAATCTCCTCAACATCAGTACATCACCCTAAACGAAAGAAGTGGCAATTAGTAGCCATGAAATTAGTAGCCATGTTTTTGGTGAAATAAAGAAATTTGATGTTCATTAAACCAGATGATTCCGACCTATCTTGGAGATTTCAGGTGGGTGTGTGAAATCAACTTAAAAAAGGCTTAGAAAAAAAAAAGCATTGCTGGCTCTGATCGGCAGAGGCACCTGTAGTGAAATGTCTAAGGATAGGTCGAAGTCGAACATCAAGTTTCTTTATTTCACCAAAAAACACGTTTTGTGGCTATAAATTGCCACTTCCTCAGCTCTAGATGGTGTAGTGATGTTGGGAAGGTTGTGGTGATGTCTTAAGATTCGGCTGCATGTGTGGAAGCCTTCTTATGACATCATCACAATGGTTGGTAAGGGTGGCCATAGTGAAATGTCTAAGGATAGGTCGGAGCCATCTGATGGGCGCCTCTGCCGATTAGACCACTGATGGGCTTTTTTTCTAAAACTTTTATGTAAATTATTGATTTCACACACCAACCTGAGAAGTCTGCAGAGGATCAAGCATAGGGACACCCTTGGCATTAAGAGCGACCTACCAACTCTTGTCTCTTGTGGGGACAGGGTTTTCTCCACCTACGTACTTGGAAGGTTGCGTGTTTCCACCCTATAGGGTGACTGCAGCCTCAACAGATGTTAGTTATTTGTCTATTTTCTTTTCCTTTTATTGAACCTTTTGAACCAGCTATTATCATTTTTGTGCCAACTTTAAGGGCTCTTCCTTTTTTTTTTTTCCCATGGATGCTCCAAGCTGTACCAGAGATCCCCAGACCCTTGGGACTGTGCTCCTCAGGTCTTCGTGGACCACCACATCCTATATCTCAAGAAACAATAAAGCTACTTGAATAAAGGACATGGCGGGTGTATGGCTTTCCCCATTGGAATCCGGTATGCCGGTGGAGAACAGATCCCCCTCCCGGAGTCAGCCCATGGCCACGCCAGAAGACCGCCTGGAGGCCTACCCTTGGTATGAGTTGACGTTGGAAGCCTTTCATGTGGCTCCTCATCCTAAAGTCAAAGTTATAATGCTAGTTTACATTTTTATCCTTTTTTTTTTTGCTATATAAAAATCCTTGTGAATATTTGTTTTCCATCTTTGAGTCTAGATGGGTCACAGCAAAAACTCCCGCATATCATATAATTTTGTAAATGAGGCCGAAGTTAAGTGAAATCCTTCCTTATTTCCATCTATAAAAAGGACCTTTTAGACATATATAGAAATCCAATTTTCTTCCTTTTCTTTTATTGCTCATTAGGAATCAAACAATGTGATTTTAATTAGAAAGTCCTCTGTTAATTATCATCGCTGATCAAAGAGGCGAGGATTGTTAGACCAAACTTCGGTGTTTTTACGGCAAAATATCTCCCAGTTATTTAAAGCTGAAGCTTAATTGGGTTATATTTTGACTTTCCTGGTTCCTTCTTTTTCCCTCTCATCAACATTCTAATGACATTCTCAAATAAAACCTTTTCATTCTCGTTGCATACCTTATTTTTAGACCCAGTGAGGTCATCGCTGGGTCTCTGTTCTTCTCTAGGCAATGCAGGCAGATTGTAGCTGGTGGGAGGGGCCAACGGGGTGCCTTATACAGCTTCCTGAAAACATCACAGCCCCCGGCCTCAGTACTCCTCTCATAAGCCCTCAGCCCTGATGCAAGCAGAGGGAGGAGATATGCAAATATCAAAACACCTTGATGGGTGGCAATCTGGAGAAGTGGGCGTTCCCAGGCAGACTGCATTTATGTAGTTAACACCCACATGTGATGCCGAGCCTTCATGATTGGAAGACCTGAAATCCAATGAATGAAAGGGGCGGGGCCAGGGACAGTCAGCCTAGATCGGTGGTCACCAAACTGCGGCCTGGGGGTCAGATGTGGCCCTTTGACTGCTTTTATCTAGCCCTAGGGGAACTATTTCCACCCAACAATGGGGCATAATGCCCCCCCCCCACTGACACCAATGAAGGGGCAGAATTCCTCCCGATAACAGCAAACATGAGGTGCTATTCCTCCCAATGACACCAACAATGGGGTCCAATGACAACAACAATGGAGTCCAATGACAACAACAATGGGGCGCAGTTCCTCCCAATGACAACAACAATGGGGCTCAATTCCTCCCAATGACACCAACAATGGGGTCCAATGACAACAACAATGGAGTCCAATGACAACAACAATGGGGCGCAGTTCCTCCCAATGACAACAACAATGGGGCTCAATTACTCCCAATGACACCAACAATGGGGTCCAATGACAACAACAATGGGGCCCAATGACAACAACAATGGGGCTCAATTCCTTCCAGTGACACCAACAATGGGGTCCAATGACAACAACAATGGGGCACAATTCCTCCCAATGACACCAATAATGGGGTCCAATGACAACAACAATGGGGCTCAATTCCTCCCAATGACACCAACAATGGGGTCCAAAGACAACAACAATGGGGCCCAATGACAACAACAATGGGGCTCAATTCCTCCCAATGACACCAACAATGGGGTCCAATGACAACAACAATGGGGCCCAATGACAACAACAATGGGGCTCAATTCCTTCCAGTGACACCAACAATGGGGTCCAATGACAACAACAATGGGGCACAATTCCTCCCAATGACACCAATAATGGGGTCCAATGACAACAACAATGGGGCTCAATGACAACAACAATGGGGCTCGATTCCTCCCAATGACACCAACAATGGGGTCCAATGACAACAACAATGGGGCCCAATGACAACAACAATGGGACTCAATTCCTCCCAATGACACCAACAATGGGGCCCAATGATAATAGCAATGGGCACAATTCCCCCCAATGACAACAACAATGGGGCACAATTCCTTCCAATGACACCAACAATGCGGCCCAATGGCAAAACCAATGGAGTCCAATGACAACAACAACGGGGTTCAATTCCTCCCAATGACACCAACAATGGGGCCCAATGACAATAACAATGGAGTCCAATGACAACAACAATGGGGCACAATTCCTCCCAATGATACCAACAATGGGGCACAATTCCTCCCAATGACACCAACAATGGGGTCCAATGACAACAACAATGGAGTCCAATGACAATAACAATGGGCACAATTCCTACCAATGATACCAACAATGGGGCACGATTTCTCCCAATAACACCAACAATGGGGTCCAATGACAACAACAATGGAGCTCAATTCCTCCCAATGATAGCAACAATGGGGCCCAATGACAATAACAATGGAGTCCAATGACAACAACAATGGGTCGCAATTCCTCCCAATGACACCAACAATGCGGCCCAATGGCAAAACCAATGTAGTCCAATGACAACAACAATGGGGTGCAATTCCTCCCAATGATACCAACAATGGGGCCCAATGACAATAACAATGAAGTCCAATGACAACAACAATGGGGCACAATTCCTTCCAATGACACCAACAATGGGGCCCAATGACAATAACAATGGAGTCCAATGACAACAACAATGGGGCACAATTCCTTCCAATGACACCAACAATGGGGCCCAATGACAATAACAATGAAGTCCAATGAGAACAACAATGGGCACAATTCCTCCCAATGACACCAACAACAGGGCTCAATTCCTCCCAATGACACCAACAATGGGGCCCAATGACAATAACAATGGAGTCCAATGACAACAACAATGGGGCACAATTCCTCCCAATGACAATAACAATGTAGTCCAATGACAACAACAATGGGGCACAATTCCTCCCAATGACACCAACAATGGGGCCCAATGATAATAGCAATGGGCACAATTCCCCCCAATGATACCAACAATGGGGCACGATTTCTCCCAATAACACCAACAATGGGGTCCAATGACAACAACAATGGAGTCCAATGACAACAACAATGGGGCTCAATTCCTCCCAATGACACCAACAATGGGGCCCAATGACAATAACAATGGAGTCCAATGACAACAACAATGGGGCACAATTCCTTCCAATGACACCAACAATGGGGCCCAATGACAATAACAATGAAGTCCAATGACAACAACAATGGGCACAATTCCTCCCAATGACACCAACAACAGGGCTCAATTCCTCCCAATGACACCAACAATGGGGCCCAATGACAATAACAATGGAGTCCAATGACAACAACAATGGGGCACAATTCCTCCCAATGACAATAACAATGTAGTCCAATGACAACAACAATGGGGCACAATTCCTCACAATGACACCAACAATGGGGCCCAATGACAATAGCAATGGGCACAATTCCTCCCAATGATACCAACAATGGGGCACGATTTCTCCCAATAACACCAACAATGGGGTCCAATGACAACAACAATGGAGTCCAATGACAACAACAATGGGGCTCAATTCCTCCCAATGACACCAACAATGGGGCCCAATGACAATAACAATGGAGTCCAATGACAACAACAATGGGGTGCAATTCCTCCCAATGATACCAACAATGGGGCCCAATGACAATAACAATGGAGTCCAATGACAACAACAATGGGGCTCAATTCCTCCCAATGACACCAACAATGGGGCCCAATGATAATAACAATGGAGTCCAATGATAACAACAATGGGTCGCAATTCCTCCCAATGACACCAACAATGGGGCACAATTCCTCCCAAGGACACCAACAATGGGGCCCAATGACAATAACAATGAAGTCCAATGACAACAACAATGGGGCACAATTCCTCCCAATGACACCAACAATGGGGAACAATTCCTCCCAACGACACCAACAATGGGACCCAATGACAATAACAATGAAGTCCAATGACAACAACAATGGGGCACAATTCCTCCCAATGACACCAAACATGCGGCACAATTCCTCCCAATGACACCAACAATGGGGCACAAATCCTCCCAACGACACCAATGATAGGGTGCTTTTCTGCTCACTGACACCATAAATGGGGTAGTGTTTATTCCCACCAATGTCGCAACCTTTTCTACTCCCAATACCCACAGTTTGGCCCCTCTTAAGTCTGAAGGACAGTACGCTGGCCCTTTGTTTAGAAAGTTTGGAGACCCCTGGCCTAGATGATGCTGGATGTCCTCCAGCTAACAAATGAGGTAGGCTCTGGCTTGCTGTAGCTTCTAATGCACATGGTGAGAAGCTCACAGTGTGCAGTGACATCAGAGGAAGCCGTTTGAGTCCAGGAGAGGAGCCGCTACAACTGTGCAAGACTGAGGCGAAGGCTGAAGTCCAGCCTTAAAATGAGAATGTGATCTGAACTCGGCCAGCCAGTTCTTTGATTCTTGTGTTACCGATTAAGTTCTCCCATTTATTGAAAGGAGATGCAAGACTTCTAAGACTTACTTATATATTTGAACTGAGAGAACCTTTTTTTTGCACTTGTTACTATTCATATTTTACTTTGATGTTACTTTGGCATTGATGTTAATTTTGAAGCTGTCTCCCCAAGAGAAGGGCCACAACGCCTTCACACGTGTCATAAAAAAAGAACAACGCACATGAATATCCAAAGAACATAAAAGGCGTATCAGTTTTAAAAAGGCTGCACTGTATGTACACTGCGATAAATTAAACTGATGTGTAAAATGTAAAATGGAGTTCATGTGTCTCCTCCAGTGAAGGGTCCCGGTAATACGACATCATAGACATTGTAGACACTCGTGCTCTTCCAACCTTGTGATAACAGCTTGGTGAAGACCCTTCGGGGGCCACCATGACTGTGCCCCTGTGTACAAAGCCAGCCTCATAAAGACATGGTGTGACCAGTTTGGTGTGGAGGAACTCAAATGTCCTGCATAGAGGCCTGACCTCAACCCTACTAAACAACTTTGGGATGAATTGGATCAAGCCAAGCCTTCTCACCCAACATCTCCATGTACTGTAGATATGGTTTGACCAGTTTGGTGTGGAGAAATGTGAGTGGCCTTCCGAGCCCTGACTTCAGTCCTACTGAAGACCTTTGGGATGAATTGGAATGGGCCAGGTCTTCTCAACCAACATCTCCATAAAGGCATGGTTTGACCAATTTGGTGTGGAGGAGCTCGAATGTCCTGCACAGAGCCCTGACCTCAACCTTACTGAACACCTTTGGGAGGAATTGGAACACCAATGGTGAACCAGGTCTTCTCATTAAACATCAGTACCTGACCTCACAAATGCGCACAAATTCCCACAGACACCCTCCAAAATCTTGCGGAAAGTCTTCCCAGAAGATTGGAGGATGGTAAAACCACAAAGAGTGCAACTCAGTAATAATGGCTTTGGTTTTGGGTTGGTATGTCCAAAAAGCCCATATTGATGTGCTAGGTAGAGGAACTTGAGCAGCCTGCACAAATCCTTGACCTCAACCCTATTGAACACCTTTGGGATGAATTTGAAGACTAACTGTGAGCCAGGTCTTCTCATTCAACATCTGTACCTGACCTCACAAATGCTCTTTTGGCTATAGCCTTTACCTTGGAGGGATACCTGGTCCCCCACAACCACATTGCCAAACTGAGGAACCAGTCATCTGATCCCCCCTAGAAGTGGGCCCTGTGTTGAAGATTTTTTTTAATTGATATAGTCGTCAAGTGCAGGAGAATACAAATTCACTGATGATTAGAAATGTATTATACTTCTTTTATGCTGATGGAACTCAAGTGTCCTACACATAGCCCTCACCTCAACCCTACTGAACACCTTTCAGTGGAAATAGAACACCGATGGTGAGCCAGGTCTTCCAAACTTCACAAATGGGCACAAATTCCCAAATTCTTGTGGAGAGACTTCCTAGAAGCATGGAGGCTGTCTGGTTTGGAAAGAGAATCAGCCCCCCAAAACGAAGGATTGTTGGGAGCTATGCTGACCAATTGTAAAATTGTGTGAAAAGCCTTCCCAAAGCAGTGGAGGCAAAGGGGGGCAACTCCATGTTATTGGCCATGGTTTTGGAATGAAATGCCCAACAAGCTCAGAGCCCTGACCTCAACCCTACTGAACATTTTTGGGATGGTTCAGGAACATATACTAGATTTTGAGCCAGGCCTTCTCACCCAAGTGGAGACTTGTAGCCACAAAGGGGGGAAATTCCACATTAATAAACCATACATTTGGAATGAATTGTACAACAGAGCTCTGACCTCAACCCTACTGAACACCTTTGGGATGAATTGGAATGCCGAAGGTGAGCCAGGTCTACATACAGTATATTGCGAGCCAGGTCTTTTCATCCAACATCAGTACCTGACCTTACAAATGTGCACAAATTTCCACAGATACCCTCCAAAATCTTGTGGAAAGTCTTCCCAGAAGAGTGGAGACTTGTAGCCACAAAGGGGGACAATTCCACATTAATGACCATAGTTTTGGAATGAAATGTCCAACAAGCTCAGAGCTCTGACCTCCACCCTACTGAACACCTTTGGGATGAATTAGAATGCCGAAGGTGAGCCAGGTCTTCTTATCCAACATCAGTACCCAACCTCACAAATGGGCACAAATTTCCACAGACACCCTCCAAAATCTTGTGGAAAGCCTTCCCAGAAGAGTGAAGACTTGTTATGGCCACAAAGGGGTCGACTTCATTAATAATGGCCATGGTTTAAGCTGTGGTGGTCAGTGTCCACAGCATTTTCGCAATAAAGGTTGGTACAGCCATTTTGATCCATCCCTTTGAGTACACCAGGGGCCTGTAGGTGTCCTCATACTTCCATTGTATGTAAGTGAAAATTTGGATAGGTACCCAAGCAATTTTTTTTAACAATTATGGTGAATCGGGGGGGAGTAGAGTTGAACATTTTTGGTTAGGCTGTTTGGAATTTCGCTTTAGACAATGTTGACGACACCGCCCATGCGGCAGTAGACCCGTCTCATCATCTGTCAGATCTTTGCAATCAATCCTGCTCCTCCATTCTCACTAATTGTGGTGGATTTTTGGAATGACGAGGTTACACACAAAATGGCTTCATTAGGTTTTAAAAAGCAACCCCCGGCAGGAAACACAAACAATTGACCTAAATTTGCCTTAAACGGCAAGCACAAATTACAGGAATCGGAACAATTAAGAGTAAATAGTTCCCTCTGTAGATCTTATCCCTCCCCCCCGACCCAAAAAAAAAAAGAACTGAACGATGACTGAGGAATGTGGCTTGTGAAGTTAAAATAAATGCGACAGCCAAGTCTGGGAGAGGAACGCGAAGAATGGTGGAGAACAGGCCAATGAGTGCAAAGAAATGGGGAAAAACGTTTTCTGTTCTCCATTGATTGCATGTCGTTTTAGAATACAGTTTATTCAGAGAAGATTTCGGTGAAGTTGATTTTACTGCAGAACTATTGATTTTGCTTTGGTGAACTTTCACAGAAACCCAAAATTTTTACCAAATTTGCTTCAAGGTTATCTCCGGCGAGTTTAGCTCCAGTAGGTTTATAAAAAGAACCACATTTCGCTGTCCATTATCCCCCATATATAAACCATCTATTGCTAGTCTAGTGAAAATGTAATATAGAGGAACTCCGAGTCCCACCTAATTCCTCGCTCCCCAGCAACTGGCGCCCACCTTGGCTTTAGTGGAAAATGTCCAGGCATCGACATTCTCAAGTACTATACAGGACCTGTTTTCTGGTTTTGCATTGTACTGTAGAAAGGGGCTAGGCCAGGTCACCTAGTGTTGTCCTCTCTTGAAGTGTTTAAGGGGGGGGTGTAGAGTATTGGTCAGCCATGTGTTTGCCCCATTCTGTCAATAAAGTAGATGACTGCCGTATTGAAATTGCCACTAGGGGGAATCTGCCTTAGAGATTGGTTGTCTTTTATAGTCCATCTTGGTGAAGTCTAGGTCCTCTTTGGTCCCACAAGATTTAGGTGGTCATCTATATCACGATAGCCACCTAAAATCTCGTGGGACTTCCAACAAAATCAAAGTCCTCCCCAAGATGGCTGTCTGGAGCCCAAGATAGGAGACATTTCCTCCCCATTGGACTCCTACCACCTGAAACCATGGCGCAATGCCATGTGTTTTTGTCAATAAAGTAGATGACTGCCACTTTGATATTGCCACTAGGGGTAACCTGCCTTAGAGATGGGTTGTCTTTAATAGTCCATCTTGGTGAAGTCTAGGTCCTCTTTGGTCCCACAAGATTTAGGTGGTCATCTTGAATGTAAACATGATATGTAAAACACAATTTGCATCATGAGGGAGCTCCCTAGTGAGTAGTATAGTTGGAACAGGTCCCCGTCCTTTCCTTACCCAGTGGAGCACTTTTCCTACCTACTGTCTCACTGCAGGTGTGCCGAATGACATTGGTTCCCTATATTTATAGGGTCCTATATCAAGATAGCCACCCGAAATCTCGTGGGACTTTCAACAAAATCAAAGCCCTCCCCAAGATGGCTGCCTGGAGCCCAAGATAGGAGACATTTCCTCCCTATTGGACTCCTACCACCTGAAAAGATGGCGCAATGCCACCTTCAGGTTGGAGGAAATATTTACTGGTTTTGCATTGTACTGTAAAAAGGGGCTAGGCCAGGTCACCTAGTGTTGTCCTCTCTTGAAGTGTTTGGGGGGGGGTAGAGTATTGGTCAGCCATGTGTTTGCCCCATTCTGTCAATAAAGTAGATGACTGCCACTTTGATATTGCCACTAGAGGGAGCCTGCCTTAGAGATTGGTTGTCTTTAATAGTCCATCTTGGTGAAGTCTAGGTCCTCTTTGGTCCCACAAGATTTAGGTGGTCATCTTGAATGTAAACATGATATGTAAAGCACAATCTGCATCATGAGTGAGCTCCCTAGTGAGTAGTATAGTTGGAACAGGTCCCCGTCCTTTCCTTACCCAGTGGAGCACTTTTCCTACCTACTGCCTCACTGCAGGTGTGCCAAATGACATTGGTTCCCTATATTTATAGGGTCCTATATCAAGCTAGCCACCCAAAATCTCGTGGGATTTCCAACAAAATCAAAGTCCTCCCCAAGATGGCTGCCTGGAGCCCAAGATAGGAGACATTTCCTCCCCATTGGACTCCTACCTCCTGAAAAGATGGCGCAATGCCACCTTCAGGTTGGAGGAAATATTTTCTGGTTTTGTATTGTACTGTAGAAAGGGGCTAGGCCAGGTCACCTAGTGTTGTCCTCTCTTGAAGTTTTTTGGGGGGGCGGGGGGGAGTATTGGTCAGCCATGTGTTTGCCCCATTCTGTCAATAAAGTAGATGACTGCCGCATTGAAATTGCCACTAGGGGGAATCTGCCTTAGAGATTGGTTGTCTTTAATAGTCCATCTTGGTGAAGTCTAGGTTCTCTTTGGTAGAGATTTAGGTGGTCATCTATATCAAGATATCCACCCAAAATCTCGTGGGACTTCCAACAAAATCAAAGTCCTCCTCAAGATGGCTGTCTGGAGCCCAAGATAGGAGACATTTCCTCCCCATTGGACTCCTACCACCTGAAACGATGGCGCAATGCCACCTTCAGGTTGGAGGAAATACGGCAATCTGCACCTGTCTACAGGCTGGTATAGTGAAAGGTAAGAGACCAAAAAACCAGTGCGGACTCGTGCTCATGTGCTTGCGCATTGCACACATGCTCATTTTATCAAAGGAAGGGGCAATGTTAGATGTAATGTGCCAGTTGGTCGTGCACGGGCGCATGCGCATACCAATTAGCATGTGAACTTGGCACCTAGTGGCCTATTAAAACTGGTCTGTCACTATGAGCAGTTGTTGAATGGTCTTCAGCTTGTTCCAGGGTTCCTGAGACCTTATACGCTGTACCTGCTTATCTGCTCCCCCTTCAACCCTGTTTACCCGATTACTCTGACCTTGGCCTGTATAATGGACTTGTCTCTGCCTGCTGATTCTGTACTGCTTTGCCCACATAGTACTGACCTTGGCCTGCCTTCTGGACTTGCCTTGCTTACTGATTGGGTCCCTGGCTGCCAGGTTGTTTGCGGACTGCTGCCTGTGTCCCGGTCCTGCTTCCGTCTCCTGCTCTGGCGCGAAGCTCCTCCTGCTTCCTCTTCCAAGGACTGCAACGATCGGCTCTACCCAACTACGGAGTGTACATCACCAGCCAGCTACTACGGCACTTTTGCCACTCCTTGCCTTTACACTTTCTGTCTCCACCTTCAGAAGTGTTGTGCAAAAGGTGTAAGAGGGACCTCCGCAACATTCCAGTCTTCCCCAGGTACGTGAACCTCAAAGAGAATGACACCATTGGGAGCCCACTTTGGCAATGATCTGCTTGCAAGAAAGCGTATGGCTCCACTTCAGTCACCCATCTTGGGAGAATTTGGTTAGCCTATAGGTCATGAGAATAGCAATATGGAGCTTAATGGGGAGTCCTCTCCAAACGTTTTTTGAATAACCAGCTGGAATGTTACTTTATTCGAGTCCAAAAAACAGACGACTACTCTAAGTAAAAGAATTGTGTCACTTTGTCATTCCATTGGTTCACCTTGGATAAAAATGACCTAGACCAGAACTGTCGGGAAGTATTGCGTTGTTTCTCTGAAACCTACATCTTCCTATTCTGGGGCTTGCTCCTGCCATTGTTCCTCCCCCCACCCATCCACCTTAATTTTGCCCAACGCCGCAATTGTGTTCATCCTATTGATTTCAAAGCATTTAACTTAAAAGGTGAAATTTTGCCCAAATTTTTGGAAGCACGTTAAGTGTGTTAGAAGAAGGTTGCAGTGCCGTTCATTTTGGCACTCCAATGTAGTAAGGCAACGAAGCTCCAACACATGCACATTGAGGTTCCAGCACACCACGATAATGGGCGAGGCGTTCTATTTGCCATGGAGCCAAGACAATACCCCTAATGCACACGTTCCTGAAAAAGGCTGAAGAGTGAGTGGGTGCTGTAGCAACCAGAAGGACTTCAAGGCAAGAAATATGTCACCAGCACACCAGGGAGCTCCATAAAAGGGTCCAAAGCTTTATTGATTGAACATATCCCAGCAGAAGATAGTTTCTGAGCCACGCAGGACCTCTTCGTCAGGCCATGTGACCATCACATGCCCGAAATAAAGCGTTGGACCCATTTATGGAGTTCCTAGGCGTGCTGGTGACATATTTCTTACAGAGCCATGGCGGGCGACCCTTTTCTTGGGCGTTTTTGGTGCACTGCCAGCCCTTGATTGGAAGGAGCTGCCCTAACGCAACATATGTTAATGTGCGATAAAATCTGCATCGATGCAATGAACCCGGGATGCCAAGGTGTTAATGGCTTCTAAGACTCGGCAAATCTTCATCAGGAAAAGGAAGCTTTGTCAACAGCTTATGATTCTTTTTTTTTTTAATAACGTCTCACTGTGGGGGATTCACAAAGGGTCACATGGGCGCTGTCCATACAAAATGTGCTAAATCTATCCAATTATAGGCCGTTATTATGGTAATTTATACGCACAGGAGGACAAAAATGTGCAAATGAGATTTTACATTTCCATGCCATTACGGGAAGAGCAACAAAAAAACGCTTCACTTTTTGTGAACCCCCCCCCCGAGTCAATATTGAATGCAATATTGAATATACTAAATATTCACGGGAACTCTCGGTATGATCTGACCTGAGGTCGCTAAGCCGGCCATAGACGGTTCGAATCCCAGCTGGTTCAGCAGGGGCCGGCCAAGATCCGAACCATGTATGGGCAGGCTGATTGCACCCAACTTGGGTACCACCAGCCTGTTGGATTTTCTCATGCGATTGTTGCCAGTGGCTATAGCTGCCAGCAAAAATAGACTATTTTGCCCCTAGGCAAGACCAGCTACCCCAGCTACCCCCTACCAGCTACCCCTATCCCCCCTCCCATTCAAAATGTTTAATTAAAACAGCCTGTAGCTCGGGTGTCATGGTCCCGGTTATGGTCAGGGGTCTGGTGGTCACAGAAACCTTGGCCTCTGTATAGGCAGCTGCCTACGTCGCCTAGCGGTAGCGGCCGGTCCTGCTTGTGGTCGCAGGAAAGAAAATCGCACCATCTATGGCCGGCTTTAGGCCCACCTTGTGCCGATGCTCCGCCTCCCCTTAAAGTAGAAGTAAAACCAATCACCAGAATCTCATAGAAGCGTTAACATGTTAACCCCTTCATGTACCGCCCTTTAAAAAAGTTCTTATCGCCGGAGGGGGGGGAGGCAGGAAAGATTAGTAGTCACTTGACCACTGTGATTGTTCACATGATCAGGAGTTGGTCCTGCCAGCTCCTTCTCGTCAGTGGGGACCGAGCGCTGTCTCTGACAACTCCTTGGCCACCCAGCAATGCACATTAGACATGTGCACTGCCGAAAATCCGGAAATTTGAAAATTCGAAAATCCGAAAATAAGAAAGAAAATCCGAAAATTCAAAAGAACGAAAATCCAAAAGTTAAAAAATTTGAAAATCCGAAAATAAGAAAGCAAATCCGAAAATTTGAAAATAAGAAAGAAAATCCGGTGAATTCGAAAGAACGAAAATCAAAAAATTCGAAAATTTGAAAATCCTAAAATCAGAAAGAAAATCCGGTAAATTCGAAAGAACGAAAATCCAAAAATTAAAATATGTGAAAGTCCGAAAATAAGAAAGAAAATCCGAAAATTCAAAAATTTAAAAATCCGAAAATAAGAAAGAAAATCCGAAAATTCAAAAGAACGAAAATCCAAAAGTTAAAAAATTTGAAAATCCGAAAATAAGAAAGAAAATCCGGTGAATTCGAAAGAACGAAAATATAAAAATTCGAAAATTTGAAAATCCTAAAATAAGAAAGAAAATCCGGTAAATTCGAAAGAACGAAAATCCAAAAATTAAAATATGTGAAAATCCGAAAATAAGAAAGAAAATCCGAAAATTTGAAAATGTAAAAATCCGAAAATAAGAAAGAAAATCCGAAAGTTCAAAAGAACGAAAATCCGAAAGTTAAAAAAAATTGAAAATCTGAAAATAAGAAAGAAAATCCAAAAATTTTAAAATTCGAAAATTCGAAAATAAGAAAGAAAATCCGGTGAATTCGAAAGAACGAAAATCCAAAAATTCGAAAATTTGAAAATCCTAAAATAAGAAAGAAAATCCGGTAAATTCGAAAGAACGAAAATCCAAAAATTAAAAAATTTGAAAATAAGAAAGAAAATCCGAAAATTTGAAAATAAGAAAGAAAATCCGGTGAATTCGAAAGAACGAAAATCCAAAAATTCGAAAATTTGAAAATCCTAAAATAAGAAAGAAAATCCGGTAAATTCGAAAGAACGAAAATCCAGAAATTAAAATATGTGAAAATCCAAAAATAAGAAAGAAAATCCGAAAATTTGAAAATTTAAAAATCCGAAAATAACAAAGAAAATCCGAAAATTCAAAAGAACGAAAATCCGAAAGTTAAAAAAATTTGAAAATCTGAAAATAAGAAAGAAAATCCGAAAATTTTAAAATTCGAAAATTCGAAAATAAGAAAGAAAATCCGGTGAATTCGAAAGAACGAAAATCCTAAAACTCGAACATTTAAAAATCCTAAAATAAGAAAGAAAATCCGGTAAATTCGATAGAACGAAAATCCAAAAATTAAAAAATTTGAAAATCCGAAAATAAGAAAGAAAATCCGAAAATTTGAAAATAAGAAAGAAAATCCGGTGAATTCGAAAGAACGAAAATCCAAAAATTCGAAAATTTGAAAATCCTAAAATAAGAAAGAAAATCCGGTAAATTCGAAAGAACGAAAATCCAAAAATTAAAATATGTGAAAATCCGAAAATAAGAAAGGAAATCCGAAAATTTGAAAATTAAAAAATTCGAAAATAAGAAAGAAAATCTGGTAAATTCGAAAGAATGAAAATCCAAAAATTAAAAAATTTGAAAAATCCAAAAATAAGAAAGAAAATTCAAAAATTCGAAAGAAGGAAAATCCAAAAATTTGAAAAAATTTATTAAATAACTAACTATTAAATTATAGGTATTGGAATTTCCTTTCAAATTTGGCTGTTAGTGAATGTAACGAATACGAATTTATCTGAGGTTACGAATTATCCGAAATAACGAATGCCGCATCTAAATGAATGGAACGGAACGAATCAATAAATAATAATTTTATTATTATTATTTTTTATTGTTATTTATTATTATTAATTTGTTACGTTCCATTTGTTTAGATACCGCATTATTTTTGATAATTTGTAACTTCGGATAAATTCGTATTCGTTACGTTCACTAACAGCCAAATTTGAAAGGAAATTCCAATACCTATCATTTATTAGTTAGTAATAGTTAAGTTATTATTAGTTAGTTATTATTTCAGATTTTCGAATTTTCTGATTTTGTAATTTTCGAATTTCGGGATTTTCAAATTTTAGAATTTCTGGATTTTCGGACTTTTGAATTTTCGAATTTACGGATTTTCGAATTTTGAATTTACAAATTTTAGAATTTTTAAATTTACGAATTTTTCGAATTTCCAGATTTTCCGATTTTTGAATTTTCGAATTTCCGGATTTTCGAATTTCAAATTTAGAATTTACGAATTTACAGATTTTCGATACTTGAATTTACGAATTTCCGGATTTTCGAATTTACGACTATTTGGATTTTCGAATTTTGAATTTACATTTTTTCGAATATTCGAATTCACGGAAAAATTTTTTAAATGGGTTTTTCTTGAATGCGGATATTTTCCGAATTCACGAATTTGACAAGATTTGTTAAAGAACAAATTCGGAAACGAATTGCACATGTCTAATACACATGTGCAGCGTATGGCTGGTAAAGCCCACGGGCTTCGGGTCGCAATCTCATCACACGGACACGGTCCTCTGGTGTCAGGGAAACCCGCCCTGAGAAACGCCATCGCTGGAGTGTATGGAGACTGGAAGAAGCTGCAAAGAGGCTGCAGGAGATCAGCAGCACTGAGATGCAACAATGGACCAAATAGGTGAAAATGAGGATTTTCCTTTCTTTTTTCCAAGTTTATGACACACGGAGCAAACCAAACATCGTCCAGTTGGGGGGAGGGGTTCACATCTTCGTTCGCTCCCACGTTTCAGTTTACTTTTGGCAGTTTTCTCATTGCTCAACCTTGAAAAACCAGAAGCCTTTCCCACGTTTTCTCCTCCCGCCATATGGACATCTATATATATGTGACTGGAGGAGGCCGGGGGGGGGGGGGTGGAGGGGAACACAAGGCAGGTGAGAATGAAGGAGGCTGAGATTAGGAGAGTGAGTTGCTGATAAGGAAGACAGAGCGAGGAGGAGAGGGTGAGAGAAGGACGAGGCGGTGGTAGGGGGGGGGACGACAAGGTGACATTGAGAGAGTTGATGTTCTTCACAGCTAAGGAACCGTCAGGGAGAGATAGGAGGGTGCAAGAGACAAAACGCCGCATGACGCCCAACGCCACAACACGCTGCGGACCGTCACATCGAAAACATTCAAGGAATTTTCACCCTCTACGATGTTCTCCTCTAATCTACGGGGTATGTTCTCGGTGCTCGAGGAACGTGACAAGAGGAAGCCGCTAATACCATCTGCTGCTTAATAACTTGACGTTCCAAAGATCTCAATTTGTCCGGACCGTATGGTCACCTGCTGACTCGGCACATTTTATTCTTTTATTTATTTTTTTTTACAATTCTTTTAGGAGTCCCATTAGGCAGCTTTAGGTGATGAAATATCAGGTGGAAATCTGTTCCACACGAGGGTGATTAGGGCGTGCCCAGGACCACCCGGCAAACCCTGTGCGCACACCTATGGTACAGAGGATGGTTGGCCGGTCCGTTGAAGACGATAAACACAAGAAACTAAATAATAAAGACAATTGACTTCCCATCCTACCATCTGCTCTGAAGACTTGAGGCCAACTGAAGGAATATGGAAAAGGCAGGGAAGGGTTAACTAGGATTGTACTTACTAGTACTAAACTTTTAGCGGCGGTCACACACCCCCCTGGGTGTTGGCACCCCCCATAGTTACATAGTAGGTGAGGTCGAAAAAAAACACAAGTCCATCAAGTCCAACCCATGGCTGCTCTTGGGAACAAGACCTTAGAATCCTTCACAATGAAGAGATTACTTCTCACTTCCTGTTGTCTCTACAGGACGGGAAATGAAGGAAATGTTCTTATGGGGGCACAGATTACATAAAAAAAAAACCTGAAACTGACTCCATCATTATCCCCTACGCTACCGAAAATTAAAAAAAAAAAAAAAGTTGGCAAAACATGACTTAGTAGTTGGTGGAGAAACCCTTGTTGGTGATCACAGAGGTCAGACGTTTCTTGTAGGTGGTGATCAGGTTTCCACACATCTCAGGAGGGATTTTGGTTCACTCTTCTTTACAGATCTTCTCTAAATCCTTAAGGTTTCTTGGCTGTCGCTTGGCAACTCGAAGTTTCAGCTCCCTCCATACATTTCTTTGGGATTAAGGTCTGGAGACTGGCTAGGCCACTCCATCACCTTCATGTGCTTCTTCTTGAGCCACTCCTTTGTTGCCTTGGGTCATTGTCATGCTGGAAGACACATCCACGACCCATCTTCAGTGTTCTGGCTGAGGGAAGAAGGTTCTCATCCAAGATTTTACAATATATGGCCCCGTCCATTGGCCCCTCAATGCGGCAAAGTCGGCCTGTACCTTTAGCAGAGAAACAGCCCCAAAGCATCATGTTTCCACCTCCATGCTTGACTCCAGGGATGGTGTTCTTAGGCTCATAGTCAGCATTTTTCTTCGTCCAAACACGGCAAGAGCTGAATTGTGGCCTCATCTGACCACGGCACTTTTTCCCAATGCTTCTCTGAATCATTTTGATGGTCATTGGCAAACTTCAGACGAGCCTGTACATGTGTCTTCCTGAGGAGGGGGACTCTCCGTGTTTGGAGGAAGAAAAATGCTGACTATGACCCAAAGAACACCATCCCTACAGTCACACACGGAGGTGGAAACATGATGCTTTGGGGCTGTTTCTCTGCTAAACGTACAGGCCGACTTTGCCGCATTGAGGGGCCAATGGACGGGGCCATGTATTGTAAGATCTTGGATGAGAACCTTCTTCCCTCATCCAGAACACTGAAGATGGGTTGTGGATGGGTCTTCCAGCCTGACAATGACCCAAGGCAACGAAGGAGTGGCTCAAGAAGAAGCACATTAAGGTCATGGAGTGGCCTAGCCAATCTCCAGACCTTAATCCTATAGAAAATGTATGGAGGGAGCTGAAACTTCGAGTTGCCAAGAGACAGCCAAGAAAACCTTAAGGATTTAGAGAAGATCTGTAAAGAAGAGTGGACCAAAATCCCTCCTGAGATGTGTGCAAACCTGGTCACCACCTACAAGAAACGTCTGACCTCTGTGATCGCCAACAAGGGTTTCTCCACCAACTACTAAGTCATGTTTTGCTTGGGGGTCAAATACTTATTTTACTCCATTTATAACATTTGTATTGTGTTTTTTTTTCTGGATTTTTGGTTGATATTCTGTCTCTATCATATAAAATACACCTATGATAAAAATGATAGACCCTTCATATCTTTGTAAGTGGGCAAAACTTACACAATCTGCGGGGGAGCCGATCGTTATTTTCCCTCCACTTCACAATTATGTGACACTTTGTGTTGGTCTATCACATAAAATCCCAATAAAATACATTTACGTTTTTTGGTTGTAACAAAATGTGGGGAATTTCAATGGGTATGAATACTTTTTCCTGGCACTGTATATATATCATCAGCTCACAATGTGAGGATTTGCCCCGGGGGGCGCCGGGATTGTGCCGGCACATTGGACCATCCTGCCTTTGAGGGGTCCTATTAATGGACACATAATTCATGTGGGGGGGGGGGGGGGGGGTCGGAGACCGCGCTGCCAACACACATCATCATCAAGAAGACGGAGAGGACACTCTGCATCGAGCCCAATCCTGGAGATAGCTGGGCCGGCATCGCAATGAAGCGCATCTCCCAATTAAGAAGTTTTGTGGTTATTTAACTGAGAAGTGGCGGCTTCTATTTGTGATGAGAGCCTCCATTTATATCCGGCAATACTCCGCGCAAAGTGGCGGCACTTAAGATGTTTTATTCACAGCTAATGGGATAATAATAGTGGATGAGATGTGCGGGACTCCGCTCACGACCTTCCTGTGTAATTGTCTAGGCTGAGAGGATGTCATCAGCCTGCTGCAGGCAGGAGGAAGCATTTCCTCAGTCTCCTCTCCCCCTCCGGGGATCAGACTGTACATTGTAACTTTGTAGAAGGAGGAGGAGTCATTTCCTCAGTCTCCCCTCCCCCAGTGATCAGACTGTACATTGTAACTTTGTAGAAGTGGGAGGAGTCATTTCCTCAGTCTCCCCTCCCCCAGTGATCAGACTGCACAATGTAACTTTGTAGAAGGGGAAGGAGTCATTTCCTCAGTCTCCCCTCCCCCAGTGATCAGACTGTACATTGTAACTTTGTAGAAGTGGGAGGAGTCATTTCCTCAGTCTCCCCTCCCCCCCAGTGATCAGACTGTACATTGTAACTTTGTAGAAGGAGGAGGAGTCATTTCCTCAGTCTCCCCTCCCCCAGTGATCAGACTGTACATTGTAACTTTGTAGAAGTGGGAGGAGTCATTTCCTCAGTCTCCCCTCCCCCAGTGATCAGACTGTACAATGTAACTTTGTAGAAGGGGAAGGAGTCATTTCCTCAGTCTCCCCTCCCCCAGTGATCAGACTGTACATTGTAACTTTGTAGAAGTGGGAGGAGTCATTTCCTCAGTCTCCTCTCCTGCCAGTGATCAGATTGTGCCTTTGTAACTTTGTAGCAAGCCACAGGGGCTGATCTGTGTCCGACATTTGTGAACACAGCCAAGAACCGATGCCTGAACAAAGATTGCGTCGTCTTTCTGGAGAGGAGATGAGGTGAGGAATGGGATCTCTGTGAGGGGTAATAAATACCGGAATATAATGGCGATAACACAAAATATTTCTGATCCTGGCTCCGGTTTGGAGATATTTTTATTGCCTATCATTGGGCCGGTAATGTATGTGAAGGGTTTCCTCCTCACCGCTCTCTACAGCTGGGAGCTGTAATGGAATTCCTCGGCTGACATACGGCAATCCTCTGATCTCCACTCCCAGTGGAAATCTCCCGAAAATCGCATTGGAAGGCTCTCTCTCTCTACATATATATATATATCAAAAGAATACAAACCAGAAGAACATTATAAATTCCACTTCTTCAGACGTTTACTCCGAGATCGGCAAAGTGCAGGAAATGTTTTATGGAAGATGTGTGTTTTCTCTCCCCTTTCTTTTTTTTTTTTTTTTAGCTTTAGTTACTTTTCTCAGTCTGACTTTTTAGCTTGAGGGTCCAGGGTCGGAGGTCAATCTGGAGTCTGACAATGGCTCCTTTATCAACTGTCTGCCCGTTTACATTAAATTATCTTTACTATCTGCATAGGAATCTGTCAGGACGGCATCAGGAGAGATATCCTGGTTTTACCTCGAATAGTTCCTGAGCATGGCTTGTCTTCACTGATCCCCGGCTTGACCACGACTAGTTCCAGACCACAGCTTGTCTCCACTGATTCCCAGCTTAACCTCGACTTGTTCCTTCCTAAACATGGCTTGCCTCCACTGATTCCCACGTGACCATGACTAGTTCCTGAGCATGGCTTGCCTCCACTGATTCCCGCTTGACCATGACTAGTTCCAGACCACAGATTGTCTCCACTGATTCCCAGCTTGACCTCGACTTGTTCCTTCCTAAACATGGCTTGCCTCCACTGATTCCCGCGTGACCATGACTAGTTCCGGAGTATGACTTATCTCCACTGATTCCTGGCTTGACCTCAACTAGTTCCAGACCACAGCTTGTCTCCACTGATTCCCGGCTTGTCCACGACTAGTTCCTTCCTAAACATGGCTTGTCTCCACTGATTCCTGCTTGACCATGACTAGTTCCTGAGCATGGCTTGCCTCCACTGATTCCCGCTTGACCATGACTAGTTCCTGAGCATGGCTTGCCTCTACTGATTTCCACTTGACCATAACTAGTTCCTGAGCATAGATGCCTCCACTGATTCCTGCTTGACCATGACTAGTCCCAGAGTATGGCTTGTCTCAACTGATTCCTGCTTGACCATAACTAGTTCCTGAGCATGGCTTGCCTCTACTGATTCCCACTTGACCATTACTAGTTCCTGAGCATGGCTTGCCTCTACTGATTTCCACTTGACCATAACTAGTTCCTGAGCATAGATGCCTCCACTGATTCCCGCTTGACCATGACTAGTTCCAGAGTATGGCTTGTCTCCACTGATTCCCGCTTGACCATTACTAGTTCCTGAGCATGGCTTGCCTCTACTGATTTCCACTTGACCATTACTAGTTCCTGAACATAGATGCCTCCACTGATTCCCGCTTGACCATGACTAGTTCCAGAGTATGGCTTGTCTCCACTGATTCCCGCTTGACCATTACTAGTTCCTGAGCATAGATGCCTCCACTGATTCCTGCTTGACCTCGACTAGTTCTAGACCACAGCTTGTCTCGACTGATTCCTGGCTTGACCACGACTAGTTCCTTCCTAAACATGGCTTGTCTCCACTGATTCACAGGATGACCTTGAATAGTTCCTGAGCATGGCTTTTCTCCACTAATTGCCGCTTGACCATGACTAGTTCCAGAGTATGGCTTGTCTCCACTGATTCCCAGGTTGACCTCGACTAGTTCCTGAGCATGGCTTTTCTCCACTAATTCCAGCTTGACCGTGACTAGTTCCAGAGTATGGCTTGCCTCCACTGATTCCCGCTTGACCATGACTAGTTCCTGAGCATGGCTTGTCTCCACTGATTCCCGCTTGACCATTACTAGTTCCTGAGTATGGCTTGCCTCTGCTGGCTTCTGGTCTACCTTTGGCTAATTCTTGACCCCGGCTTGTCTCCACTGATTCCCAGTTTGAACTTGACTAGTTCCTGATCACGGCTTATCTGAACATTTGCTGATTCTTTGACCTCAGCTAGACCATGAACATGGCTTGTCACCGCAAATTTTTGGTCTGCCCTCTGATCCAGTTACCAGTCACAGCTTATGTCTGTTGATTTCCAGTTTGACTAGATCCTGAGCATGGTTTGTCTTCATTGATTCTTGGTGTGATGTAGGCTAGTTCCTGATCATGGCTTTTCTCAGCTGATTCTTTTTTTGACCTTGACTACATTCTGACTAAGGCTTATCTCTGTTTATTTCTGGTTTTGACCTCGGCTAATTCCTGACTACAGCTATTTCTGCTCATCTTGTGGTGTGACCTCGGCTTGCCTCCTAACCATGACTCTGTCTTCTACCCTTCCTGCTATTTGTCTTCTTATCCAGCAACCACCACCCGTCCAGACCAGTCTGCTGTGTGTTCTAGTGTCCTGTCCAGCTGCTCCTCCTCTTCGCAAGGACCATCCTGTCAGTCTGCACGAGCATCTCACAACCAAACCTAACTCCAGAAAGGAGTTTCCATGGACCTGACTATTGGCATCTATTCCATCATGCCTTCTCACTAACTGTGCTCCTCTGCAGGGGAGCCTGGGCCAAAGGTGTAAGGGATGCCCTCTCATCATCTTGGCCTCCAACCCTGGTATGAGATTGCATCCTTGAAAAGGTGAACTTTCTGGAATTAGGATATTGTAACAGATATTTATTGGCTATGATTAGAATTTGTGAATGTTAAAAATTCTCCTTTTATATACTGTACCAAAGTGTTGGCGTCAAGTTTTGCGTTTCATGAACAGCCCCCCTTTTCACTGTTTGTATGATGCTCTACAAACGCTACAAACTAACTAGAAGCTTTACAAATAGTAATAATAATGATAATAACAAGAATAGTAATGTCCTTTAAAAAAAAAAGTCCTGCTGCTGTCTTTCTGACACCTAATTATGGCCTTCTGCTATGTTATGCAATCTCAGTAGCAGGGAGGCAGCATGAAAACTTTCACAGATGTTATCACAAAGAAAGTTGGTGAAGAAACATGAAGCTCATTCAGTGACACCAGTCAAGGATCGCGCTTTGATTGATAAATTCTTTCTACTGCTTTTCATAATTACGTTAAAAGAACGTGTTCCTGCCAACTTCTGTCAGGATGGAGATATCATAGAGCCTCTGCTGCACGAGTCTTCTCCACGTGTGTCATAGTCTTCAAGTTAATGGTGTGGATCAGCCGAGTGATATTTACTGCTAAATTCCCCACTTTGCCGATGGATACATTTCATCAAAACTCACAATTTCGCTCATTAAGCTGCTTAGGCAAATTTGGCTTTGATTGGAGGACGTTTTCGTAGGAGTGTATTTAGGTAGTTTTAGTTTGTTTTGCTGCTCGTCTGTGTAGACAATTTTTATGTTTACTTTTTTTTTTCCACTTTGTTTTTTTTTTTGTGTGTGTAAAACAATGAGGATGGGGCGATGGGTCATTTTTTTTTGGCATGAACAGGTCCAAAATAGTTAAGAGGAACTTCTGTAACCCTCAAGCCATTTAAAGCCACCCAAAATTTTTACTTTTCCATTGAGCGCAACGCATTTCACCAAAATGGTGACATTTCGCCAGCATCTCATTTTTACCAAAATTTGCTGGGAAATGAAAAGTCCGCTCATCCCTACTCTAATGCCCCGTACACACCATCGGACTTTCCAACAACAAAACCGTGGAATTTTGTTTCGAAGGTTGTTGTCTCCAACTTGTCTTGCATACACACGGTCACACAAATGTTGGCCAACAATTACGAACGTGGTGACGTATGAGACGTACGGCGAGCCGATAAAAATCGTGTGTACACAAGTCCGTCGGACAAAAGTCCAAAGTACAAACACGCATGCTCGGAATCCATGCTCACCAAACACAACATTAGCAGGAGGAGCCCAAAGGGCGGCACATGACTATTGAACTTTGGACTTTGGACTTTTGTGCGACGGAAGTTCAATAGTCATGCGCCGCCCTTTGGGCTCCTCCTGCTAATGTTATGTTTGGTGAGCATTGATTCTGAGCATGCGTGTTTGTACTTTGGACTTTTGTCCGACGGACTTGTGTACACACGATTTTTATCGGCTCGCCGTACGTCTTGTACGTCACCACGTTCGTAATTGTTGGCCAACATTTGTGTGACCGTGTGTATGCAAGACAAGTTGGAGCCAACAACCTTTGAAACAAAATTCCACGGTTTTGTTGTTGGAAAGTCCGATGGTGTGTACACAAGTCCGGTGGACTTGTGTACACATGATCGGAAAGTCGGACAACACACATTTGTTGGCGGAAAAAACTTGAGAACATGCTAGCCAACATTTGTTGGCGGAAAGTGCGACGACAAATGTCCGATGGAGCGTACACAGGGTCGGACTTTCCGCCAACAAGCTCACATCCAACATTTGTTGTCGGAAAATCCGACCGTGTGTACGGGGCATTAGAGGTGCAACATTTGGTTGTTTTGCCTCTATAAAGGTGCTCTTCTATATATATATATATATATATATATATAGAGAGAGAGAGCTCTATAATATAGACTCTATTGTCTTGAACCCTGAAAAAGGAAAATTCTTTAAACCCCAAAATGTTCTGGATACAGACCCTTTAATAAACACGACTGTTTAACCTCAAACAACTTACCGATTCATCCTTTTGGCCCTCCACTTCTTGCCACTTCTAAAGTTTCTCCTACAATCCCTCAACAGGGAGAATATATTAGAATATATCTGTGGTCTACAAGCTGCTTACTGGGCTTTTTTTCATCTCCAATTATATTTCACGTCATCATTCCCTGCTATCTTTAGATCCAGCGTTACTTCCAAAGGGAAGCTTTCTACTTAAGCTGAAGAGATCACGCTAGACAAAGTATATAAAGCCAAATAAGGGGACAAATGCACTATATAGTCAAAGGTTTCTGGACACCTGACCATCACACTGTATGGCCAAACTATGTAGACCTTCCTTCAAGTGATGGAGTTCTCCATTGAAGGCTCTCAATAATACGACATCAGTATGGAAGCAGAAGCAGCACAGGGAGCCACATCAGGTACAGTGCCTGTGTGCTCACAAGTGGTATATTGATAGGAGGAGAGAGCAGAGTGACAGAGAGATGAACTTATCAGTCTACTGCCACTTTCTCACTGTCCATTCAAAGAGTGGGGGTGGGGACAAGACCTAGTCAGGTGTCCAGGGGGGCTGTGCTTTTATATATGCACTGAAATTAATAAACTAAGAACTGACATGGCTTGGAGGTAGTCCCATCCACGTTAAACGTACATACTGATCATGACACCTACTCTATGGTCAGAAGTTTGTAGACCATCCTTCCAATGATGGAGTTTTCGTGTCTCCAGTGAATGGTCCTGTTAATACTCCATCATATAAAGACGTTGTAGACAATTGTGCTCCTCCAACCTTGTGGTAATAGTGTTGTGAAGACCCTTTTCTGTTCCAGCATGACTGTGCCAGTTCCATAATGACGTGGTGTGACCAGTTTGGTGTGGAGGAACTCAAGTGTCCTGCACTAATCCCTGACCTCAACCCTAATGGACACCTTTGGATCTTATATCTACTGTGGTTTCTCCTTGATGATCATCTGTGCCTGCTACTGATTCCGGCCTGTTTCCCAGCTGCAATCCTTAAATTTTGGTCTGATACCTCGCTGCCCACATGTTGCTGATCCAGCCTGTTCCTGATGTTCTTCCTTTCTACCAGCTTGACATCTCTCTTAATTGCTATGCTACCTGGCCAAACATATATGGACCCCCCTCCAAATGAATGAGTTTAGATATTTCCAGTGAAGGGCTCTGTTACAACATCATACAAAGACATTGCGGATAATTGGCCAGACGTTTGTAGACCATCCTTCCAATGATAGAGTTCAGGTGTTCCCAAGTGAAGGGCCCTGTTAATTCTACTGCATGCAAAGACATAGTAGACAATTGTGCTCTTCCAACCTAGTAGTAACAGTTTGGAGGAGACCCTTTTCTGTATCAACACGACTTTGACCCTGTGTACAAAGCCAACTCCATATAAACATGGTTTTAGGGTTATTGTGTAGCATATAGACATGTTTGACTAGTATGGTGTGAAGAAATGCAAGTGTCCTGCACAGAGCCCTGACCTCAACCATACTGAACACCTTTAGACCTCAACCCTACTGAACACCTTTGGACATCAACCCTACTGTACGTATTTGGACCTCAACCCAACACCTTTGAGTTGAATTGGAAAATCTTGTGGAAAGCCTTCCTAGAAGGTTGGAGGTTATGGTTTGGAATGGAATAGCCAACAAGCTCCAAGCCCTGACCTCAACCCTACTGAACACCTTTGGGATCAATAGGAAAATCTTGTGGAAACCCTTCCCAGAAGAGTGGAGGTCATGGTTTGAAATTGAATATCCAACAAGCTCCAAGCCCTGACCTCAACCCTACTGAATACTTTTGGTATAATTAGGAAAATCTTGTGGAAAGCCTTCCCAGGAGAATGGAGGTCATGGTTTGGAATGGAATATTCAATAAGCTCCCAGCCCTGACCCTAACCCTACTGAACACCTTTGGGATGAATAGGAAGATCTTGTGGAAAGCCTTCCCAGGAGAGTGAAGGTCATGGTTTGGAATGGAATGTCCAACAAGCTCCAAGCCCTGACCTCCACCCTACTGAACACCTTTGGACGCCAACCCTACTGAACGTCTTTGGAGCTCAACCCAACACCTTTGAGATGAATTGGAAAATTTTGAGGAAAGCCTTCCCAGAAGAGTGGAAGTCATGGCTTGGAATGGAATATCCAACAAGCTCCAAGCCTTGACCCCAACCCTACTGAACATATTTGAGATGAATTGGAAAATCTTGTGAAAAGCCTTCCCAGGAAGTTTGAGGTTATGGTTTGGAATGGAATAGCCAACAAGCTCCAAGCCCTGACCTCAACCCTACTGAACACCTTTGGGATCAATAGGAAAATCTTGGGGAAAGCCTTCCCAGAAGAGTGGAGGTCATGGTTTGAAATGGAATATCCAACAAGCTACAAGCCCTGACCTCAACCAAACTGAATACTTTTGGGATGAATAGGAAAATCTTGTGGAAAACCTTCCCAAAAGAATGGAGGTCATGGTTTGAAATGGAATATCCAATAAGCTCCAAGACCTGACTCCAACCCTACAGAACACCTTTGGGATGAATGGGAAGATCTTGTGGAAAGCCATCCCAGGAGAGTGGAGGTCATGGTTTGAAATGGAATATCCAACAAGATCCAATCCCTGACCTCAACCCTACTGAACAACTTTGGGATGAATAGGAAAATCTTGTGGAAAGCCTTCCCAGAAGAGTGAAGGTCATGGTTTGGAATGGAATATCCAACAAGCTCCAAGCCCTGACCTCCACCCTACTGAACACCTTTGGGATGAATTGGAATATCTTGTGCAAAGCCTTCCCAGAAGAGTGGAGGTCATGGTTTGGATTGAAATATCCAACAAGCTCCAAGGTGAAGCCAGGTCTTCTCATCCAACATCAGCACCTGACTGCACAAATTCTCGCAGTCCCATTCCCAAAATCTTGTGGAAAGCCTTCTCAGAAGAGTGGAGGATGTTATAAATGCAAAATTGCCAAGCTTCATTTTACCGGCCATGGTTTTGGAATAGAATGTCCAACAAGCTCATAGAGGTGTGATGGTCAGGTGTCCACTTTTGGTCTTGACTTACTAATTATTTGAAGCTATAATAACTTCTTGCATAAGAGGTGAATATCCAAAAAAGTAATACATATTGGACCTCTATTTTAAGAAGCAACATCCACCGTTAAAAAAAAACTGATTGATATTCAGTTTGGACAGAAAGACATTCTGTTTTATCAAACACAATTGAAAATCCATTAGTGATGCTCTCTTGATGAGAGAAGCAGCAGTTATGATTTGTAATAATTGTTGGGTGACTCTCCTCGTAGACGTCACTGTGCTTAATAGCAACTAACATAAAGCACTAAAGTACATCTGTCAGTGATGAGTTGAATTAAATAATATAGTACCAATTTCCTCATTTAAAAACGCTGTGCCACTTGCTATTAGGCATGTACCTGCTAGCAGCTGTCACTTGTTAACCTATATCTGGGGCTACGTATGAATTAATTACTTCTCTTCTGAATTATATATCATGCATTGATGTGTATTTGCAGTTTCTTATTACTTTATGCCATATACTTTGATTTGCGTTTCCATTAGTGACATCTATTTGAATTAAATATCAATAAGGAGACTCAGACCGAGGTCTGATGCCACCCTCGTGTAGACGATTAATTATTGATGACACGTAAAGCTTTTTTTCTAGAGTAATGAGAGATGTAGTTCCTACGTAACTGTAATGAGGGTCATTTGCATTACAGATTATATGTGGCATGTAATGTATGTCGCTGATCTGTGTGAAGAATAGGCAATTAAATCATTATAAAACCTTCAGAACAAATCACTCCGGTATGATTTAGGATGAGGGAACATATGGCTTGGTGCTATTGTATGGGTATGCAAGACATAAACAATGGTCACCCTGGGAAAATCTACAATGCTTTCTTCAAATTTGCAATATAAATGTTTGTAGACAGCTGACCATCACTCCTTTATAAGCTGATTGGATATATCCGATTCCAAAAACCATGGCCATAATATAGTTCTGGCACCCTTTGCAGCTTTAACCACCTCCACTCTTCTGGGAAGACTTTCCACTAGCTGTTGAAGTGTGTCTTTGGGAATTTGTGCTGTCAGGTACTGATGCTTGATGAGAAGAACTGGCTTAACAGCTGTGTTTCAATTCAGCCCAGAGGTGTTCAGTAGGGTTGAGGTCAGGGCTTGGAGATTGGTGTTTCAATTTACCTTTGAGCTTGTTGGATATTCCAATCCAAACCATGACCTCCACTCTTCTGGGAAGGCTTTCCACAAGATTTTCCAATTCATCCCAAAGGTGTTCAGTAGGGTGGAGGTCAGGGCTTGGAGCTTGTTGGATATTCCCTTCCAAACCACGACCTTCACTCTTCTGGGAAGGCTTTCCACAAGATTTTCCTATTCACCCCAAAGTTGTTCAGTAGGGGTGGAGGTCAGGGATTGGATCTTGTTGGATATTCCATTTCAAACCATGACCTGCACTCTTCTGAGAAAGGCTTTCCACAAGATTTTCAAATTCATTCCAAAGGTGTTCAGTAGGGTTGAGGTTCAAAGATGTTCAGTGGGGTTGAGGTCCAAAGGTGTTTCGGCAGGGTTGAGGTCCAAAGGTGTTCAGAAGAGATGAGGTCCAAAGGTGTTCGGCAGAGATGAAGTCCAAAGGTGTTCTATAAGGTTGAGGTCAGGGCTTGGAGCTTGTTGGATATTCAATTCCAAACCATGACCTGCACTATTCTGGTAAGGCTTTCCACAAGTTGTTCCAATTTATTCGAAAGCTGTTTAGTAGAGTTAAGGTCAAAAGGTGTTTGGTAGGAATGAAGTCCAAAGGTGATCAGTAGAGATGAGGTCCAAAGGTGTTCAGTAAGAATGAGGTCCAAAAGTGTTCGGTAGGGTTGAGGTCCAAATGTGTTCGGTAGGGCTGAGGTCCTAAGGTGGTCAGTAGAGATGAGGTCCAAAGGTATTCAGTATTGTTGAGGTCAGGGCTTGCAGCTTGTTGGATATTCCATTCCAAACCATGACCTGCACTCTTCTGATAAGGCTTTCCACAAGATTTTCCAATTTGTTCCAAAGGTGTTCAGTAGGGTTGAGGTCCAAAGGTGTTCAGTAGGGTTGAGGTCTAAAGGTGTTCAGTAGGGTTGAGGTCCAAAGGTGTTCATTAGGCTTGAGGTCAGGGCTCTGTTCATCATGTCACTCAAGTTCCTCCACACCAATCTGGTCAAAAATGCAATTCCAACAAGATTTTGGATTGTGTCTGGGGGAATTTGTGCCCATTCAGCCAAAAGAAATTTTGTGAGGTTATGTATTCAAGTTGGATGAGAAGACCTGGCTCACCATAAGGGTTCCATACATCCCACCCCCAGTGTTCAGTAGGGTTGAGGTCAGGGCTCTGTGCAGGACATGTATGTTTTTCCACCCATCACCCACTGTATATGAGCTTGGTGGAAATCCCATTACAAAACCAATGCCATTAATATGGAGCTGCCCCCTCCCCCACAGCCGTTAATATGGTGTTGTACCCTTTGTGGCTAATAACATCCTCTCCTCTTCTGGGAAGACTTTCCACAAGATTTTAAAAGGGTGCCTGTGGGAATTTGTGCCCATTTTTGAGTCCTGATGTTGGATGAGAAGACCTGAATCACCATTGACATTCCAATTCATTCCAAAGATGTTCAGTAGGGTTGAGCTCCAAAGGTGTTCAGTAGGGTTTAGGTCAAGGCTCTGTTCATGACACTCAAGTTTCTCCACACCAATCGGTCAAACTTCCAATTCCAAAACCATGCCCATTAATATGGTTCTGAATGGTTCTATACCAGCTATAACATCCTCCACTCTTCTGGGAAGCCTTTCCACAAGATTTTGGAGTGTGTTTGTGGGAACTTTTAGCCAAAAGAGCATTAGTACATCATATACTTATGTTTGGAAGAGTTGGCTCGTAATTGGCTTTTAGGTTCATTCCAAAGGTGTTCAGTAGGGTTGCTGGCCATTGGAGGATGCCTGTGAGAAATGTGCCCATTTGTGAGGTCAGGTACTGAATTCCAGTTCATCCCAATGGTGTTCAGTAGGGTTGAGGTCAGGGCTCTGTGCTGGACACTCAAGTTCCTCCACACCAAACTAGTCAAACCAGTCATGCTGGATCACAGTTCTGAATGGGGAGAAGTTAGCTATACATTATATTTGCCTACCATGTGTCACAGGGTCTTACTCTGTTAATGTCAGAATAAAAAAAAAACAATTCCACTCAGGGTGATCAGCCCAACATACACTGTGTGGCCAAAAGTTGTGGACCCCTAACCGTTAAACCTATATGAGCTTGTTGGATATAACATTCCAAAATCATGGGCATTAATATAGACCCCCGCCCATCCTTTGTGGTCATAACATCCACCACTCTTCTGGGAAGTCTTTCAACAAGATTTTAGAGGGTGTCTGTCGGAATTTGTGACCATTTGTGAAGTCAGGTACTGATGTTGGATGAGAAGACCTAGCTCACCATTGGTGTTTCAATTCATCCCAGTGGTGATTAGTAGGGTTGAGGTCAGGGCTCTGTGCAGGACACTTGAGTTCCTCCATGACCTCAAACCTAGTGAACACCTTTGGGATGAGAAGACCTCATCCCAAAAGGTGTTCTTTAGGGATAAGGGCAGTTACTGATGTTGGATAAGATGACCTTATACCAAAGGTCTTCCAAACGTAGAGTTAAGGTCAGGGCTCTCTGCAGGGCACTCTAGTTCCTCCAAACTGGTCACACCAACTTTATTAAGCTGGCTTTGTACAGGGGGGGGGGCACAGTCATACTGGAACTGAAAAGAGTCTTCACCAAACTGTTGCCACAAGGATAGAAGAGCACAAATGTCTACAATGTCTTTGTATGATGGAGTATTACCAGGAACCTTCACTGGAGACACCTGAACTCCATCAATTGAAGGATGGTCTACAAACTTCTGGCCACAGAGTAGGTGTCATGAACAGGATGTGCCTTTAACGAGGATTGGACTATCTCTAAGGCATGGAGGTAGTCCAATCCTCCATGCCCTGGAGGTATGAAGGTAGTATTTTCATCAATGAGCGAGTTTGGGGTGTAGGAACTCGACTGGCCTGCACAGAGTCCTAACTGCAACCCAATAGAACACCTAGAACAGACTGTGAGCCAGGCCTATCTCGTCCAACCTCAGTGCCTGACCTCACAAATGCTCTTCTGGAAGAATGGTCAAACATTCCCATAGACACCCTCCTAAACCTTGTGGACGGCCTTCCCAGAAGAGTTGAAGCTGTTATAGCTGCAAAGGGCGGAGCCAACTCAATATTGAACCCTACGGATTAAAAGACTGAATTAAAGTTCATGTGCGCGTAAAGGCAGGTGTCCCAACACTTTTGGCAATATAGTATGTAATGAGAACTTTAATGGCATCCCAGTCTTAGTTCCGTAGGGTTCAATACTGAGTTGGCTCCGCCCTTTGCAGCTATAACAGCTTCACCTCTTCTGGGAAGGCCGTCCACAAGGTTTAGGAGGGTGTCTATGGGAATGTTTGACCAATCTTCCAGAAGAGCGTTTGTGAGGTCAGGCACTGAGGTTGGAGGAGAAGGCCTGGCTCGCAGTCTCCGCTCTAGTTCATCCCAAAGGTGTTCTATTGGGTTGAGGTCAGGACTCTGTGCAGGCCAGTCGATATATATATATATATATATATATATAAAAGCACAGCCACCCTGGAGACCTGAGTAGGTCTTGTCTCCACCCCCATTCTTTGAGTGGACAATAAGTGTCAGTAGCCTGATGAGCTCATCTCGGCCACTCTGCTCTCTCCTCCTATCAAGATACCATTTGTGAGCACACGATTGGCTCCTTGTTTTGCTTCTCCCTCTCCCAGTACAGTAGATGACAGGAGGGTGATACCAAAGTCACTGTCAGGTACTTACTCTGTTTGACTAAAAATAAAAAAATAAAATTGAATTTTATGATGTATTAATGAATAGGGAGCCGCAATAATTTGTGTCCTTTCTATCTGCCTGGCGTTCAGCTTTAATAAGTAAAAAAGAAGTATTTCTATCATTTTTTTTTTTTTTGTTCCAGTAACAAGACAATTAAGGTATTCACAAGTCACGAGCACCTTTCTGGTGTCACTTACAGAATGTTGATGAATGACCGCGGGCCGGGGACAGACAAAGGGCCAGTGTGGGTACAATTTGTGGTCATTAAAAGCTCTTTCTGTTTATGAAGCTCATTTGGCTGCTAATTATGGCGCTCATTAGGCTGCGTGTCATTTTAGCGTTTGGACCTGTGAGTTTTGAAAAATGACACCTTTAGTGAAAATATCCCCCTCGCCCCCCCTGCCCCCCCTCGCCCCCCCTGCCCCCCTTCGCCCCCCCTCGCCCCCCCTGCCCCCCCTCGCCCCCCCCTCCTTACCCCGAACGACCCATCTAAAAATGTTTAGCAGGATCACTTATCTCACTCCATCGATATGATTATACACAACATGCAGGAGCAGTGCGGGGTTCTGTACAGAATTCATTCCGTACAGGTAATTATTTATTTTATTTTTTTTAGGCATAAATACATCTCTGTAATAATGAATTTGGTTACTATATTGATACATTTCCCCCCCCCCTTCCCCCCCCCCCCCCCCAAGCCCGGAGGAAGTTCTCTGCAGCTCAATTTATCAAATGCAACAAAGTGAAGAAGGAAGAAATAATTTTACAAAAAAAAAAGCATTTGGTAATTTCGCTAAGTACATTCCAAATTATACATCAGACCGCCGAAATCTTTTATCACAGTGTATTCTCAGTGAAATTAATAAACTGAAGTGCCTTACTTAATGGATACAGCCGTTCTAAGAAAATAAGAAGGCGCTTTTTTTTTTTTTTTTCGCATTATTTTTGCGAGTCCTGGAGCGTTCCGGGCAAAAAAAAAAAAAAAAAAGAAAAATAATGATTATACTAGAGTTCTATCATTTATGGTAACCTAAGTTTTGTCTCGTTTATGTATATTGTCCTGTATATATATTTTTTTTTTCTCATAGTTTTTGTGATTAAAGTATGCCAATATTTCTGGTAACATATATAAATATAAATAAATAAATAAATAAATATATATATATATATATATATATATATATATATATATATATATATATATATATGTTACCAGAAATATTGGCATACTACATATTGGTATACTATTGTATAATCACACAAACTAAGAGAAAAAAAATTGTATATATATATATACATATATATATTTTTTTTTTTTTATTTGTATATATATATATATATATATATATATATATATATATTACCAGAAATATTGGCATACTATTGTATAAGCACACAAACTATGAGGGAAAAAAAAATATATATATATATGTGTGTATATATATATATATATATTTATGGTTGGAGCCCTATGTCCGGTATGTACATGGATACCACTTACAGTAAAGATAGGACTTACCATCGGAAATAGACCTGAAAGTGTGGACTTACCATATGAAATGGACCTGAAAGTGTGCCTTGGTCTAATGGCCGGTATGCCAAAATAAGGGGGCATACCCTGGTTTAAGAAATGATTATTCTGTAAGAGAAATGAATGAAATGAATAGTTTGAGAAATGCTGTGAAATGGGGATGGGAGGGTGGGTATCGCGCACAGGAAACCGACAAGCACCACAGGTGAGCGGGCTGCTTAAGTACCCCCCGGGCTCCTCCCATAAATTCAGGCCACCATACTGGCCTTCCTACTTATGGTTGGAGCCCTATGTCCGGTATGTACATGGATACCACTTACAGTAAAGATAGGACTTACCATCGGAAATAGACCTGAAAGTGTGGACTTACCATATGAAATGGACCTGAAAGTGTGCCTTGGTCTAATGGCCGGTATGCCAAAATAAGGGGGCAAAAACATTCAGGTAGGGTTATGATTTTATTGATTTCCATTACTTATTGAGCCAATTTGGAGAATGCCTGTGCCATCTCTGTTTGTGGATTGGGGATATACCGGGCGAAGCAGGCTGACTTCCACCTGCCCAGTCTTTTAATGATGTGTTCTGGAACTCCGTGGCGGGATGCCGCGGAGGCTGCTCCGATGCGGAAAGAATGTCCGGAATACTGACTAGGGTTAAGATGAAGATTGCGGAGAAGTATTCTTATGTGTTCCACAAACTGAGAGGCGTTTAAGGGTTTAACAGGGAACGGTAGAAGGGGACTGCTGTCTGGTTGTTCAGGCAGGAGTGAGAGGAGCCGGTTGAGTACGGCGACTGGACACCAGCTGTTGTCGGTTTTGTATAGATGAATGTTCGCTCCTGAGCCCGTTTGCTGGGTTTTAGAGACCTCGAGGTGCAGGATGAAGTGGTCTTGGTATCTAAGTAGGTGTCGTCTGCATAGTACTGGGTCTGTGGATTTGTTAGAGGTGAATTCTCCAGGGCGCAAGAACCCATAGTACGCAAGATATATCGCTGCTTGTAAGACGATGCTGCGGAGCAGACCGAATGGCGAGGTAGCCAGCATAGTTGACATGTCCCTAAAGATGGGTCCCGTAATGGGCAAGCGCTTAGTGCTGATGACTGGTTGGTGTTTCTGGATTCCCCTAAGAATGGCTCGTATGGCGTGAGATGAGAATAGTGAGGGTTTCGTGGGGTCTTCAAGCGCCATAAAATGTTGAATGCCGGCTAGGTATAGCCGGATGGTGTTGTAGGATAAGGCCAGCTGCGTGTGGCAGTGCGCAGTGAAGGCCAGTACCTGCTTGATACCTGTTGGCCCTTTACGGCAGGACGTGAGGAATTTGTTAAAGGCCTTCCACGCTGTCTGGTAGGCTTTAAGTGTGTTGTAGGAGAGGGAATGATTTATAAGTTGTGTAGCTCCGTGTAAATGTTGAGCTAGTCCAGGGTCAGTTGTGACCAGACAGGGATAGGGGCCGACATCGGATCGGCATCGGGAACCTGGTTGAAAAAGGAGGAATAATTGAAACGTGACAGTGCGTCAGCGGCTGAGTTGTATCTGCCGGGAATAAATGTACAGTGTATATTGAACTGATGTTGTAAAGACAGTTGTACCAACCTGCGCAGGAAGGACATGACTGCTAGGGACTTGGACCTGCCTTTGTTGATGATGTCTGCCGTGGCCTGGTTGTCGGTGCTAAAGACTACAGTTTGTCCTGTCCAGTGGTGGCCCCAGAGTTGTGCGGCTGCCACTATGGGGTAAAGCTCAAAGAGGGCAGATGTTTGGGAAAAGCCGGGTATGATTAGTATCTGTTGAGGCCATGGTCCTGAAAACCAATGATGGCCAAAAATTGCCGCGAAACCTGTGGAGGCTGCGGCGTCCGTAACCACCTGGGGTGAATGGACCGAAACTACAGGTATGAATAGCGATATGCCATTCCAGGCGGACAAGAATTCCTCCCACATGGATAGGTCCGCTATGGCTGCGGAGTCTAAATTCAAAATCTGATCAGGGTCTTGAGTTCTCGACAGAAATCTGAGTAGGCGTGATACAAACGTGCGGCCTTGTGGAATAATTCGCATAGCGAAGTTGAGCATACCCAGGAGGGACTGCAACTGTTTTTTGGTACAGTCCTTGGTGTGTGTAAACTCCTGAAGGACTGCCCTAATGCGTGTTAGTTTGTCGAGGGGGAGACTGGCTTGCATTGCGCAGGTATCCAAGCTGACCCCGAGAAAAGTGATGCTATTTGCTGGGCCATCCACTTTGTGCTCAGCAATAGGAACATTGAGGTTTCCAAAAATTACCCTAAGTTTGTCGAGATCTCCTGGGGGCTTGCTGGGTGGTTCTATCAGTAGGAAGTCATCTAAATAATGGATGACTTCATGGCATTGACCCTTGTGTAATAGTATCCAACTGAGGGATTGGGCGAACGTGTCGAAGAGCCACGGGCTACTCTTCGAACCGAAGGTGAGCTTTGTAGCAAAATAATATGTTTCCTTCCACTTGATGCCATGCCAGCACCAAAGGGATGGGTGGATGGGCAGGAGCTTGAAGGCATCCGAGATGTCGGCTTTGGAGAGCCAGGCGCCTGTGCCTGCTTTGATGATCGCCTGTATTGCCATGTCCACAGAAGAATATTTTAGGGAAAACTCCTCGGAGGGGATCAGGGAATTGAGACTGGGTATGTGGGAAGAATGAGGCGCAGACAAGTCGTACACCAAACGCAATTTATTTGAAAACTTGCCCTTGACAAGCCCAATAGGGCTGACTCTCCATGTGTTGAAAGGGGGGCAACTGAAAGGGCCTATCACGTAACCTCGATCCACCTCTGCCTGTAAGAGCTGATCTATGGCTTGTACGTCAATGGCTGCCGAACGAAGATTGGCACATTCGTGGGTAGTGTGGGGAAGTGAAATGAGGCCGGTGTGAAAGCCTGCTGTGAAGCCTTGGATAAGGAAGGTGGCCAGGGAAGGGGTGGGATGTGAAGTGAGATACCATCCTAACCACAAGAGGTTGATCCGGCTTAGTCACGCCTTCTTGTGTTGCTTGACTTCGCACAAAATCCTGGGGTGTGCTCTATGACATATGGTGCAGAGGTGAAGTAGACGGCACTGGCTGAAGTTGCAGGACCCCTGATTAAAGTTATTACAGATGGCTGCCCCTCCCACGGTTCGGACTGGGCGTCCGAGTTTGTCCACCTGAGGCGTTGGTTCAGGGATCGGCTGAGCCTGTACTGATCCTGAGGTAGAGGGAAACTCGAAAGGCCGTCTGTTTGCCGTATTGGCACACCAGGTGGCAGTGTGGGTGGAGGACTGGCAAATCGCACACAGAGGTGAGCGTAAGCCGGCAAAGTGGCGGCAGAAGAGTTCTGTGTCCATGAGACTCCAGTCTGTGGTGATCTGGAACTGTATGAGTCTGGCCGCGGCCTTGGCTGAAAAAGAACGGTGGTAGTCGTAAAAGGCAAAACCACCGTACTTGTGGCCTAAGTCTACCACAGTATGGAGATACAAGTCCAGCTCTTCCCGCCTGCTAGGGGTGACTGAGCACAGGACATCTCTGAGCATGCCAAAGGCCAGTGTAAACTCTGAGACTGTTAGCTTGCGGTTCAATCTGGGGTCTTTAGATTTAAGGACCACTGATATGTCGCCCCAGGAGTAGGCTTTATTTTCTGCCAAATCATGCACGGAAATGAGGAGAGAGGCCAGGTTGACGTCCTTGCCGTCCAAGATGTCCTTCCTGATACTGGTTGGGACCAGGTGGGAGGGGTAGACAACGTGGCTTGAGCCTGAGGTACCTGCAGGAAGAGGTGTCAAGCTTTGAGTTGCCGTTGGGTCGGGGACAGCCGTGGCCGGTCGGGCCTCCAGAAGTGCAACCCTGGTTTGGACGTCTGCAACTGAGGTGGATAGAGATGACACCATCGTGTGTAATTGTGAAATGGCCGATGATATCGACTGAAGGGATGCCTGTTGGGTACTGGGTCCTGCTGCTGGTGGGGGGAAGAGAAGTTTGAAAAGCTCGCCTTTCCTTGCTGTGGCAGGGAAGGGGACACCTCTGCGTCTGAGCTCTGCCGTCAGTTTGGGGATAGTCCATCCCCTAAGAGATTGCACGCTGCCGCTTTCTGAAACCGGAGAAGGTGACAGAGGGGCCGCGAGGTCTTCGCTGCCGGTCTGAGACATGGTTGCTCTGGTGAGGATTATCTTGAGCTTTTATCTCCTGGTTGACTGTAACCTATTAAGGGTGAGATGAATTTCAAGTTTTTTCTTTGATCCGCTGAGTCATACTTACCCGACTTATTCTCCCATTCCCGTTTTTTTTTTTTTTTTTTTTTTTTTACCTGGGGGGATATCGTCCAACCTGGTGCAGGGTGGACCTACTGAACTTTGACTGACCTGAGAAAAACGAAAAGGTGACAATTCGTGAAGGGATTGCTGACTGGTTTTTTGAAGCAAGGATTTGTATGACAATGAAATGATTCGAAATGTTTGCCTTGATTACGAATGGATTCCATGACAGAGGTCCGGCCTGGTCGTCATCATTGATTCGACCGAGAACCGGGCTCTGGAGCATGTATTGAAATGAGGCAAGTGAAAACATTGGTGCACCCGGGACGATCTGGTGCTTATTTGATGCTTCTGGATTTGAATCGGAGCACCGTATGAAATGAAATGAGAGAAATGATTATTAGACCGAGGCTTGAATTGGTTGTGCCGTGTTTGCGACTGGCAACCATCCGAGCTCTGGTATAGGTGTGAAATGCTGTTTGGTACCAGCAAGGCATTCCGTAATGAATCGGTGCATGTCAGATGCGACTGGTTCCAGAACGGTGATGCGTTGTGGGAGTGAAATGGTAGTAGGCTGCATGGCAGAGACATGGATCCATCCCCCGATGTCTGCGATTTAGCTATGATCCGGACTTTGAAGCATGTATCAGAAATGAGGCCGAGCCCTGGGGTACGCCACCATGAATCGGTGCATTTCCATGCGACTGGGTTCATGTGTGAACGTGATACGTGGAAATGAAATGATAACCATGACAGAAGGTACGAATTACTGATAAACGTAACTCTGGAGCATGTATAGAAATGAGGCCAGTCCTGGGGCACGTCGAGACGAATCGGTGCACTGTCATGCGACTGGATTCATGTCGGAACGTGATAGGTGGAAATGAAATGATAACCATGACAGAGGTATGAATGACTGAAAACGTAACTCTGGAGCATGTATAGAAATGAGGCCAATCCTGGGGCACGCCGAGACGAATCGGTGCATTACCATGCGACTGGATTCATGCCGGAACGTGATACGTGAGAATGAAATGATAACCATGACAGAGGTAGTAATGACAGACAATGACGTAACTCTGGAGCATGTATAGAAATGAGGCCAAATAACTGGGGCACACCGGAACGAATCGGTGCATCTTTTTGATGCGACTGGATTCGAATCGGAGCGCGGTAGGTGACTGAAATGAGAAATGTTTGAAATGATTTGAAATGTCAGAAATGAGTTCTAGAATGTTTCAGAAATGAGAAATGATTGGTATCGAACTGACTTGATCCGATAACTTGCAAATTGCGACTTGCTGTGGCTGTTTACTGATGCATACTTTTAACACCGACATGCTAGAAATGGAGCGACGTCTGCGTCGCGGTGCTGTCGAAATGGTAACATATCGAAAGTACGAGCGATACATATTACAATAGTGAAATGCGAGTAACGAAATTTTGAAGGTACGGTTTAGTGACATGACATGAAACGAAAAATTCGATATACATTGCAGCTTATGAAAAGCGAGTGAAACGAAAATTTTCGAAATTACGGTTTAGTGACCTGATATAAAACGAAAAGTCCGACGGGACCTTACCTGCGACAGCCAAGCCAGCCGCGTGGTACAAACTACGAACGAAAGACGCCGACTTCGAAAGTTTTTGAGAACGGTATCGAATACGGAATGCGAGGCAAGAACTTGCGGACGCTGGTATATCGAATAGTCGGCCTAGTGACGTATATCGCGCACAGGAAACCGACAAGCACCACAGGTGAGCGGGCTGCTTAAGTACCCCCCGGGCTCCTCCCATAAATTCAGGCCACCATACTGGCCTTCCTACATATATATATATATATATATATATATATATATATATATTATATATATATATATATATATATATATATATATATATATATATATATATATATATATATATATATATATATATATATATATATATATATACATATATATATATATAAATAAAAAACTATAAGAAAAAAAAAATATATATATATATATACATACAAATTAAAAAAAAAAAAAAAAATATATATATATATATATATATATATATATATATATA
This sequence comes from Lithobates clamitans, assembly GCA_037952925.1. Taxonomy (NCBI): domain Eukaryota; kingdom Metazoa; phylum Chordata; class Amphibia; order Anura; family Ranidae; genus Lithobates; species Lithobates clamitans. The sequence goes on along the minus strand of JBBGZY010002261.1, from coordinate 110,146 downwards.
TATATATATATATATATATTTATTTATTTTTATTTGTATATATATATATATATATTACCAGAAATATTGGCATACTATTGTATAATCACACAAACTATGAGAAAAAAAAAAAAATATATATATATATATATATATATATATATATATATATTATTTTATTTTTATTTTTTTTTCTCATAGTAGAAAAAGTATTCATACTGCTTGACATTTTCCACATTTTGTCATGTTACAACCACAAAACGTAAATTATTTATTTTTTGGGGATTTTTTGTGATAGATCAGGGGTCTCCAAACTTTCTAAACAAAGGGCCAGTTTACTGTCCTTCAGACTTTAGGAGGGTGCCGGACTGTGGCCATCGGGAGAAGAAATTGTACTGGCGTCAGTGGGGAGTAAACAGTGCATCTTTGGCATTAAGAGGGAGGAATAGTGCCCCATTGATGTGTCCGTGGTAGGAATAATGCCTCATCATTGGTGTCAATAGGAGAAATAGTAGGCATCGTTGGCAGGAAAAGTTCCCCAGGGGCTGGATAAAAGCAAACAAATGCCCCCCCCCCCACACCCCACCCCCACCCCGGGCCACAGTTTGGAGACCACTGTGATAGACCAACACAAAGTGTCACATCATTGTGAAGTGGAAGGAAAATGATAAATGATACAAATAAATATGTGAAAAGTGTGTGGGGGGGGGGCATTTGTATGGCGCCCCCCGGAGTCAATACTTTGTAGAACCCCCTTTCTCTACAAGTCTTTTTGGGGATGTCTCTACCAGCTTTGCACATCTAGAGAGGACATTTCTGCCCATTCTTCTTTGTAAAATATCTCAAGCTCTGTCAGATTGGATGGAGAGCGTCTGTGAACAGCAATTTTCAAGTCTTGCCACAGATTCTCAATGGGATTTAGGTCTGGACTGTGACTGGGCCATTCTAACACATGAATATGCTTTGATCTAAACCATTCCATTGTAGCTCTGGCTGGATGTTTCGGGTCGTTGTCCTGCTGGAAGGTGAACCTCCGCCCCAGTCTCAAGTCTTTTGCAGACTCTAACAGGTTTTCTTCTAAGATTGTCCTGTATTTGTCTCCATCCATCTTCCCATCAACTCTGACCAGCTTCCCTGTCCCTGCTGAAGAAAACCATCCCCACCACGTGATGCTGCCACCACCATGTTTCACGGTGGGGATGGTGTGTTCAGGGTGATGTGCAGTGTTAGTTTTCCCCACACATAGCGTTTTGCTTTTAGGCCAAAAAGTTGAGTTTTGGTCTCATATGACCAGATCACCTTCTTCCACATGTTTGCTGTGTCCTCCACATGGCTTCTCACAAACTACAAACAGGACTTCTTATGACTTTCTTTCACCAATGTCTTTCTTCTTGTCACTCTTCCATAAAGGGCAGATTTGTGGAGAACACGACTAATAGTTGTCCTGTGGACAGATTCTCCCACCTGAGCTGTGGATCTCTGCAGCTCCTCCAGAGTTACCATGGACCTCTTGGCTCTTCTCTGATGAATGCTCTCCTTGCCCGGCACGGTCAGTTTAGGTGGACGGCCATGTCTTGGTAGGTTTGCAGTTGTGCCATACTCTTTCCATTCTCCGATGATGGATTGAACAGAGCTCCGTGAGATGTTCAAAGCTTGGGAGATTTTTTTATAACCTAACCCTGCTTTATACTTCTCCACAACTTTATTGCTGACCTGTCTGGTGTGTTCCTTGGCCTTCATGATGCTGTTTGTTCACTAAGGTTCTCTAACAAACCTCTGAGGGCTTCACAGAACAGCTGTATTTATACTGAGATGAAATGACACACAGGTGGACTCTATTTACTAATTAGGTGACTTTTGAAGGCAATTGGTTCCTCTAGATTTTAGTTATCAGAGTAAAGGGGGCTGAATACAAATGCCCCCCCCCCCCACACACTTTTCACATTTTTATTTGTATCATTTATCATTTTCCTTCCACTTCACAATTATGTGACACTTTGTGTTGGTCTATCACATAAAATCCCAATAAAATACATTTACGTTTTTGGTTGTATATAGACATAGATATATTTATATTTATTTTATTTATTTTTTATGGCAAATCGGATCCAGTTTCTGTTGGTTTCCCTTTAGTAAAATAGGCGCAGAGTATAAGGCACTGCATATGTGGCTGTGTAAAAAAAAAAAAAATTTGCCTTGGGAAGAATGTACAAAGTTGGCATCCAATGGGACTGCCAGAAATCCACATTCCTAACCTCTTCACGACTTCAGTCTATAGATGAACATAATAAGGCCTGGTGCACCCTGCTGAGAGAACCTAAAACCTATTTTCCATTTTGGGACTAGGAACGTGCACCTGTGCACATCCTCTGTTTGGAAGAGGTCTATTTGAGCTGCAATTATGTACCTTAACCATAAAAAGTAGCAAATTCCGTTGCTTGGTTAAGTTGAAAATAGACACACATTCAACCAAAAACCAAAAATAAACACAGTGAAACCTGCATCCCCAGAACTCTAAACCCAAAGTGGCTTGAGAGGACGGCAAAAAACCCTTCATAAAGCATGATTCAATTTGTTTAAACGGTAAAAAGGTTCCATCCTGATCTCCTCAGGCATTTGGATATTCCCTGGATCAAAAATCTAGAGTATTCTTGCAGATAAATATTAATAGCCGGTTATGTTTTGTACATTTAGAAACACATCTATCCATAGTTTGAGTTGGTTAGAACCAGCATCTGGAGAAGTCTGTTCTCCATTTTTCCAGTTTTTAAACGAAGAGAAGACTTTCCATATGTGAAGGTTAAACTTCTTTTCTTCCAGTTGTAAAGAGTGCCGCCTTATCATTCGCAATGACCTTAGAGTGAGCAGCTCTGCTCCAAGTTGACTATATATGAACCATGCATGTATCTTGTACAAAGTGATCATATTCTCCCTACAAGGCCTCTTTTCGATGGAGAATAAATTCTGTTAGTCTCTACTCCCGATAGCCGAGGTCCTCCATGCCTCTTACTTTGGCTACACTTCTCTCCAGTTCCCACCCAATCACTCTCCAGTTCCCCAGAACTGATCTTTGTATTCCAGATGAGGTCTTACTAACATTGATAGTAACATCTGTTGGGTTATCGTTGACCTCTCGGTCTTTGTTGGATCATGGCAGTTCACCGGTTGTCCTTGGGTTATCATTACATTGGGGAAGCCTTTCTCAACCAGGGTTCAGTGGGACCTTAGGGTTCCTACAGAGGTTTCTAGGAGTTCCATGAACAATGAGCAACACCCAAGCTGAGTAAGGCTTGTTTTTTTGGCCAGTGATACCATCAATCAATGGTCGGAAATGCTCCTTCTACAATTCTGGTCGGAAATTGCTCCTTCTATAAAGCTCCCTATGTCATGTCCTTGTCTGCTTAGAACAAAACTCACCAGCCACTTTTTTAGGTACGCTCGCTGAATTGCTTAGTAACACAATTTGCTAATCAGTCAATAACATGGCAGCAACTCAATGCATTTAGGCATCTAGACTTGGTGAAGTTCAAACTGAGCACCAGAAGGAGGAAGAAAGAGGATTGAAGGGACTTTGAACATGGCATGGTGGTTGGTGGCAGACGGGCTGGTCTGAGTATTTCTGGGACTTTCACACACAACCATCTCTTGGGTTTACAGAGAATGGTGGGGAAAAGAGAAAATATCCAGTGAGCGGCAGTTGTGTGGAGGAAAATGCCTTGTTGAGGTCAGAATGGTCAGACTGGTTCCAGATGATAGAAAGGCAACAGTAACTCAAATAACCTCTCGTTACACCCAAGGTATGGAGAATACCATCTCTGAAAATGTAACACATAGAACCTTGAGGCAGATGGGCTACAGCAGCAGAAGACCACACACCAGGTGCCACTCCTGTCAGCTAAGAACAGGAAACTGAGGCTACAATTCACAAAGGCTCACCAAAATTGGACAAAAGAAGATTGGAAAAAACGTTGCCTGGTCTGATGGGTCTCGATTTCAGCTGCGACATTCAGATGGTGGGGTCAGACTTTGGCGCATGGATCCATCCTGCCTTGTATCACCGGTTCAGGCTGGTGGTGGTGGTGTGGGGGATGGGCACACTTTGGGCCCCTTAGTACCAATTGAGCATGGTTTATACACAACGGCCTACCCGAGTATTGTTGCTGACCATGTCCATCCCTTTATGACTACAGTGTCCTCCATCTTCTGATGGCTCCTTCCAGCAGGATAATGCACCCTGTCACAAAGCTCCAATCATCTCACCACTGGACAATGAGGTCACTGTCCTCCAATGGCCTCCACACTCACCACATCTCATCCAATAGAGCACCTTTGGGATGTGGTGCAAATGCGTGATGTTATCATGTCACTATGGACCAAAATCTCTGAGGAATGTTTCCAACAGCTTGTTGTATCTGTGCCATAAAGAATGAAGGAAAAAGGGGGTCCAGCCCAGTACTAACAAGGGGGACCTAATAAAGTGGCCGGTGAGTGTATATTTCTTATGACCCTTCAGCCCACATACAGCATATATTGGCAGGCTATGTGCAACTCTGGCGGGGTAGTAGGCGGTACCATGGTTGGCGACCTACAAGCTCCATACAGTTTCACTGTGACTAGACCAGCCTTTTTTCACCCAGGGTTCCTCCAAAGGTTTTTAGAGGTTCCATGAACAATGAGCAACTTCTGTCTCAGATAAATAACCACCGACACCAACGATCTTTTAGCCATCCGTAAGCATGAGATTCTTCCTAATGACCACCAATATAAGAAGCATTCTTCTTCAGTGCACCATGAACTGTAGATATAGTAATTTCCAGCAAAGGTTACCTGAAACCTAAAAGTTATTTAAAGGGTTCCTTTGTGTTAAAAAAGGTTTGAGAAGGACTGCACCAGAATATGTACCAACCAATCTGATCAAGTTTGTGACAAGAAACTGAACTCTACAGGAACTTCAAAGATATCCCAAAAAAAAACCCCTCAATGCATCGTTCCCCATTTTACCACACTGTGATCCAAAATTAAACGATCAGAAAAAAACATAAAAAGACATAAAACCCTTTAAAATTGATTAAAGCGTGTCAGGACTTGCCTTCTTAATAACGTGTTAATTACCGCCCCTCGTAAGAGATAAATAGACTTCACATATACTAATCTTTTGTTATTAGCATTTTATTATGGAGGCAAGTCTTGGCACGCGTTAATCGATTTGAAATGGTTTTATGTCATCTTTATGGTCTTTTCTGATCTTGTCATTTTGTATCATGGTGTTATAAAGGGTTTTTTTTTTTTTTTTTCGTTAAGGTTTAATTTGGAGTGGTGAATTGAGTTTTTTTTTTTTTCTTGGGACAGTAGCTTTGTGATCTTCTCAGAAGAGCCTTTTCAGATTCCCTATTGTTGATCATTATCGGTTTTCCTAATCCTAATCCATCCAAGAATGGGAATCAAGTCAAAAAAGCACATATGACCCAAGATATCTGCCATTTACATGGGATGGAAAAAGTTAATTGTGTGGACAGTATCGTATTAGGGATGTTCCTGGGGTAGGAAAAGGGCTGTGTTATGGTTGATGGCCTCAATGGGTGAGGAATACCATAAAGAAAGGTCTCAAAAACATCTGATCATTGGAAATCTTGAGTTTATTTTTTTTAAAAAAGCATATCTAACCCATTGCGGAGTTTGACTTGCTCCTCAGGGTTTGTGGCTACCATAAAGAAAGGTCTCAAAAACATCTGATCATTGGAAATCTTGAGTTTATTTTTTTTTAAAAAGCATATCTAACCCATTGCGGAGTTTGACTTGCTCCTCAGGGTTTGTGGCTACCATAAAGAAAGGTCTCAAAAACATCTGATCATTGGAAATCTTGAGTTTATTTTTTAAAAAAAAGCATATCTAACCCATTGCGGAGTTTGACTTGCTCCTCAGGGTTTGTGGCTACCATAAAGAAAGGTCTCAAAAACATCTGATCATTGGAAATCTTGAGCTTATTTAAAAAAAAAAAAACATATCAAACCCATTTTGGAGTTTGACTTGCTCCTCAGGGTTTGGGGCCGAAGACAGTAAAAAAATTGAAAATAACATTTAAATAATTTGAAAGCCAGATTTCTAACCTATTGCCGAGTTTGACTTGCTCCTCAGATTTCTGATGTATCGGGGGTGATGCAGATTATGTTCTGTTAGCATTTTATCCCAAATCTTAATCTGACTGCTAAGTAACGTGGCCCCCAATATTGTTGATCATTATATCCGTTTTCCCAATCCTAATGGCATCCAAGAATGGGAATCAAGTCAAAAAAGCACATATGACCCAAGATATCTGCCATTTACATGGGATGGAAAAAGTTAATTATGTGGACAGTATCGTATTTGGGATGTTCCTGGGGTAGGAAAAGGGCTGTGTTATGGTTGATGGCTGTAGCAATGGGTGAGGAATACCATAAAGAAAGGTCTCAAAAACATCTGATCATTGGAAATCTTGAGCTTATTTAAAAAAAAAAAAACATATCTAACCCATTTTGGAGTTTGATGTGCTCCTCAGGGTTTGGGGCCGACGACAGTACACACAAAAAAATTTAAAATAACATTTAAATAATTTGAAAGCCAGATTTCTAACCCATTGCGGAGTTTGACTTGCTCCTCAGATTTCTGATGTATCGGGGGTGGTGCAGATTATGTTCTGTTAGCATTTTATCCCAAATCTTAATCTGACTGCTAGTAGCGTGGCCCCCGATATTGTTGATCATTATATCCGTTTTACCAATCCTAATGGCATCCGAGAATGGGAATCAAGTCAAAAAAGCACATATGACCCAAGATACGTTCCATTTACATGGGATCGAAAAAGGTAACTGTGTGGACAGTATCCTATTTGGGATGTTCCTGGGGTAGGAAAAGGGTTGCGTTATGGTTGATGGCTGTAGCAATGGGTTAGGAATACCATAAAGAAAGGTCTCAAAAACATCTGATCATTGGAAATCTTGAGTTTATTTAAAAAAATAAAAATAAACATATTTAACCCATTGCGGAGTTTGACTTGCTTCTCAGGGTTTGTGGCTACCATAAAGAAAGATCTCAAAAACATCCGATCATTGGAAATCTTGAGTTTATTTAAAAAAAAAAAACATATCTAACCCATTGCGGAGTTTGACTTGCTCCTCAGGGTTTGGGGCTGAAGACAATACACACAAAAAAATTGAAAATAAAATTTTAATAATTTGAAAGCCAGATCTAAATGAAGCCACAAACATTTCGTCAACCTTCGGTCCTCAAACTTATAATAAAGACACAAAACTGCGTGACATGGATTTAAATGGTCACAGCAGCCATTTTATTAACAAATGATAAAAGAAATAGAACAATTACAACAATGCAAATTAAATAATGCAACCAGGAGAGGGTCTTTGGGTGTCAAGGCACACTTTATGACCATAATTGACCATGTCCTCAGCCGTGCCCCAACCGGCTTGAAGACATTGCGACTAACATATTTTAGACTTTCCCCCAGCCCCAGGGGACCTAGCTCCTGGGAGAACCACCAACAACCAGCCAGGTCGGAGCACCATACCTTAGATGGTGACCCCCTGAATCACTGACCCCCTGAAGACCCCTTACCTGCAAACTGCTGTGACAAAAGTGCCAAATGTTCAAATTATTATTCTCTTTTTTTTTTATTATTCTATGTAGCAAATACTCTAGCCTCCTCCAGTCCAATGAGAACCTTCAGGGCCAAAGATAGGTGACATCCTTCTGTATGTGGTGGGTTGTGAGGCATAGTGGGTGCAAGGTGGATAAAGTCATTGGGCGCCAAACACTTCTTGGATGTAAAAGAGATTTTATTTCTCTTAACACTCCTTTTTATATTTTGAGGGGAAAGAAGGTTGGGGTCAGGACACCCTTAAGCAGTTGCAAGTTCAATTGGCAGACTCCGAGACTTCCATAGGAGAACAGCCGTACAGGGAAAGGCCCCAGCAAGGCGCCACATCTGCACGTGCAGGATTGCTGTCTCCTATTGCAACAGTCTTTAAACGTTCCTAACACAAATCGATACAGTCCTCATTGATTCACTACAACTTCTCCTTGTAGTTCTTCAGCCCCTTGAGCACCTGGTCTCTCACTGGACCCTCTGATTCACTGATTCTGAATCCCTGGAGCTCCTCAAAGCTTTGCGGTGGTATCTCCCTCAAACGTCACCCACGCTTCCATGCTGGGTCCCTAGCTTGGCACTCCAGATACTTCTCAAACTTCACCCCTGATAACCGGCTCGGTCCCTGACTTGACTCACAAGGCTGCTCTGCAAGCGTCACCTACGCTGGTTGGGTCCCTGACTTGATCACCACCTAAAGTTTCCTGATTTTTGGTGAGAATGCTGCTCCGGTACTTGCTTCAGTTACTCACTGTGGTCCCTGATAAAGGTGGTCGGTCCCTTAGTCCCTTCTACCTCCAACCATGACAGGTTCTCCGGCCAGCAGAACCGTCACTTATGGTTGGACTGCAAAACGGAATCCCAACCCTGTGCTGCCCTCTTACTTCTGGATAGGCCCTCACACAGCCTGGCAGCCAGGTGCCCCCGGGATAGGCCCAATCTCCGACCTATCAGCCTGGGGCGTACGACACACCTCCACCCAGACAGCCGTCTAGGTGGCACAGAGCACAGATCACCTGACCTCACTTGAATATATAGGTTCTCCCAGTAGGCCAAGGGATTCAAGAAAACCCCTGCCCACTGGCTGAGATACCCCATATACCCATAACCTCACCTTGGGTTGCCCTTCTCGTATCTAGTACCACCAAGTACCCAGCCACCTAGCAGTAGAAGAGAAAAGTGCAACAAGGCCAAACTTGGGGAGAAATAAATGGATCTCTAGCAATTGACCAGGGTAACTACTCCTGGCAAGTAAATTTGTGAGGAGCTCCCTGACTAAACCCCAGGTTGCTACATATAAAATATGTAACACAAAAACTGCCCCCCCCCCAACCCAGAATACAGGAGGGAGGGAAAGTCTTCTTGTCGCCTAAACTTTCCGGAATAACTACCCATCAACCCTTGCACTGGACCTCCCTTGCGGCTCCACCCTGCCCATCTGACCCTCAGCCTCCAATCAGGTAACCTATGCCCCAACCACACTAAACGACAGAGTTCTTTAACCTTTCTCTGACCTGTTCCTCCCTTAGTCATGATGACCCTCTGTCTATTCATAAAAAATATAATATATAAATGGGTAACGCTACCCCCGCAGTGGCTGCTGGATTTTCTGGTCCTCCCTTACACACACAGGGATTTTTTGCAGCCTTCATGCAGACTCAAGAAGTGAAGTGAAAGGAAAGGATGTAAGGGGAAGTGAGGGGGCAAAGCTGCACAGCAAGGATGGTGGACATGGGGGGTCAGTCTCCGCCTGCCACCCACACATCGGGGAGAGTCGCCGGGCAAGATCCTGAATTGCCAAGAAGGTCAGTGTTACGTTGGGGGTCAGCTCGCTATGGCCATGCCTGAGGTAGCCCACCACCACCCGCCAACAAATGTTGGAACACATCCAAGCTCAATAGGTGCTTGGGCTTCAGGAGAAGGGTGGAGGCTTATGGTTGAAGCATTTTCAAAACATCTTTCAATTGCCATTTCGAGGACAGTTTTACCATCTAAGAATGAGTCCTCTCTATGGCATCTTTGTACATCCTGCCTGGTCATTGTACCTGTAATGCGTTACCAATACAGAAGCCATTCACAGTGTGTAGAGCCTTCTTGGTCACGAGGACCGCTTCTTGCTCCAAGTCTTCATCTGCTTTCTTAGGTGACATATGGATAAACAGTTTCCCCCCCCCACCCCCTACAATAACTAGTCTGTTCCTCTGAAAATACCCCGACAGAAATATCCCCGCTGACCCCGGCGCTCTCCGCTTTAATACTAATAGGCCTATTTTAATAATGATGTTTTTGGAGCAATTTTAGGCCATGAGTATGTCACAGCTTTTGTTGATAAAGAGCACGAGGAAAGCCCTCTAATAAAATTCTCTGTGACAGAAGACATGTTTCTGGCCTAAAAGACTCGGTGCTTTGTGCAATGTGACCTGGTAGACGGGCTGTAAAAAATAACAGTGAGCGAGAAATAGGTGGTCCACTTCTTCTGATTTCCCTTCATGTTACATAGTTACATTTAGTAGGTGAGGTTGAAAAAAGACACAAGTCCATCAAGTCCAACCTATGTGTGAGATTATATATCATCATGTTGCCCCTCTATTCCTGGCCACCCGCTAAGTAGATGTAAACCCAAACTGAATGACATTGGGTTTGCTTTGGGCAGTTGGCATTTTTTAAAATAAAGTAGTTGTTCTTCCCTGTTTTTCCATCATTTGTGGTTGCTGATCTCCTACAGCCTTTTTGCAGCGACTTCATGTCTCCATGCACTCCAGTGATGGCTGCATGGCATTTCCTAGGGTGGATTTCCTGATGGTGATGTTCTCAGTTATCTCTAAAAGTGCCGAGCCGCCGACCTTATGTTATGGAGATAGGGAGAGTCTTTTGTTGTCCTGTCCTAGGGTGATAACATTGCTCCTCAATAATAAAACATTGCCGTTTTCTTTACATACCTTATTTTGGACCTTGATAAGTCAGCACTGAGTGTCTGTGCTTCTCTATGCAATGCAGGCAGATCATGGCTAGTGGGAGGGGCCAGCAGGGTGCTGTACATACTGTAGCTTCCTGGAAACACAGCACCCTGCAGCGGGGGGCTAGTGAGTACTGGAGGTCCTAGGGCTCCCAGAAATCCTGGAAGACCCAGCAGGGAGCCTGTGAGTAGTGGAGGTCTTAGGGTTCCTAAAAATCCTGCAAGATCCAGGAGGGAGCCAGTAAGTACTGGAAGTCTTAGAGTTCCTAAAAATCCTGGAAGGCCCAGGAAGGAGCCTAAGAGTACTGGAGGTCCTACGGTTCCTAGAACTCCTGGAAGACCCAGTAGGGAGCCAATGAGTACTGGAGGTTCTAGTGGAGGTCCTTGGGGTTCCTAGAACTCCTGGAAAACCCAGTAGGGAGCCAGTGAGTACTGGTGGTTCTATGGTTCCCAGAAATCCTGGAAGATCCATCAGGGAGCCTGTGAGTAGTGGAGGTCTTAGGGTTCCTAAAAATCATGGAAGACCCAGTAGGGAGCCTGTGAGTACTGGAGGTCTTAGGGTTCCTAGAACTCCTGGAAGACCCAGCAGGGAGCCAGTAAGTACTGGAGGTTCTAGGGTTCCCAGAAATCCTGGAAGACCCAACAGGGAGCCTGTGAGTAGTGGAGGTCTTAGGGGTCCCAGAAATCCTGGAAGTCCTAGCAGGGAGCCTGTGCGCAGTGGAGGTCTTAGGGTTCCCAAAAATCCTGGTATCCCCAGTAGGGAGCCTGTGAGTAGTGGAGGTCTTAGGGTTCCCAAAAATCCTGGAAGACCCAACAGTGAGCCTGTGAGTACTGGAGGTCTTAGGTTTCCTCAGTACTCCTCTCAAGTCCCTTAGTCTTAATGCAAGCAGTAGGCTGGCTTTGGGAGGAGTTATGCAAATATCAAAATGCTTTGATGGGTGTATATCAGTCCTGAGAAGTGAGTGTTCCTAAACAGACTGTATTTGCATGCAGACCACCCTAGAGAACGCCCACATGTGATGCTGGGTCTCCATGATTGAAATAACTGAAATCCATTGAATGAAAGGCCAGAGACAGACTGGGGATGGAACAACTAGATGATGCTGGACATCCTTTAGACAGAAAATGACTCCTGGAGCTCCTAAGGATCCTGGAAATCCTAGTAGACCCTATAAGGATCCTGTGAGTACTGGAGGTCCTAAGGTTCCTAGACATCTTGGAAGACCCAGTAGGGAGCCTGTGAGTACTGGAAGTCCTAGGGCTCCTAGAAATCCTGGAAGCCCCAGTAGGGAACCTGTGAGTACTGGAGGTCTTTGTGTTCCTAGACATTTTGGAAGACCCAGTAGGGAGCCTGTGCGTACGGGATGTCTTTGGGTTCCTAGAAATAATGGAAGACCCAGTAGGGAGCCTGTAAGTACTGGAGGTTTTAGGGTTCCTAGACATTTTGGAAGACCCAGTAGGGAGCCTGTGAGTACTGGAGGTCTTTGGGTTCCTAGACATTTTGGAAGACCCAGTAGGGAGCCTGTGAGTACTGGAGGTCTTTGGGTTCCCTCGAAATCCTGAAAGATCCAGCAGGGAGTCTGTGAGCACTGGAGGCCTTTGGGTTCCTAGAAATCCTGGAAGACCCAGTAGGGATTCTGTGAGCACTGGTGGCCTTTGGGTTCTTCGAAATCCTGAAAGATCCAGCAGGGAGTCTGTGAGCACTGGAGGTCTTTGGGTTCCTAGAACCCCTGGAAGACCCAGTAGGGAGCCAGTGAGTACTGGAGGTTCTAGGGTTCCCAGAAATCTTGGAAAATCCATCAGGGAGCCTGTGAGTAGTGGAGTTCTTATGGTTCCAAAAAATCCTGGAAGACCCTGTAGGGAGCCTGTGAGTACTGGAGGTCTTTGGGTTCCCAGAAATCCTGGAAGACCCAGCAGGGAGCCTTTGAGTACTGAAAGTCTTAGTGTTCCTAGACATCTTCAAAGACACAATAGGGAGCCTGTGTGTAGTTGAGGTCTTAAGATTCCTAGAAACCCTGGCAGACCCAGTAGGGAGCCTGTGAGTACTGGAGGTCTTAGGGTTCCTAGAAATTATGGAAGACCCAGTAGGGATCGGGTGAGTACTGGAGGTCTTAGGGTTCCCAGAAGACCCAGCAGGCATCTCATGAGTCCTGGATGTCCTACAGTTCCTGGAAATCCTGGAAGACCTGGCAGGCACCCTGTGAGTACTGGAGATGCTAGTATTCCTGGAGGACCTGGTAGGAATCCTATGAATACTAAAGTTGCTAGTGTTCCTAGAAATCCTGGAAGACCCGGCAGGCATACTGTGAGTACTGGAAGTATTAGGATTCCAGGAAATCCTGGAAGACCTGGTAGGGATCCTGGAAATATTAGAGGTCCTTGGGTTCCTGGAAACCCTGGAAGCCCCAGCAGGGATACTGTGAGTACTGCAACATGTACACTGCTGACAGATAGGAAGGGCCATTCCCCTTGCTGTGCATACACCTAGAGGTTCTGCAGCAACGTCCTCCAGCCAGCAAATTAAGCACGGCTCTATCTGACTCGCTGCAGCCTCAAATGCACATTGCGAGAAGCTCACAGTGTGCAGTGAAATCAGAGGAAGTAACTTAAGTCCAGGAGGGAAGTGCAAGACAGTCTGGCTGGAGGTCAGATTTAAGCTTTGCTGTTTGTGAAGCACAAAATCCAATTTTTTCTTATTTCTGAAGAAGTGACAGTTTCTTGTATAACCTCCATTTCTTGGTTATTATGGTGACATTTTGTATCATATCAGTCATTCCAAATTAATGTGCTAATATTAAACATTTCGATGATTTTTTTTTATCATCCTGTTATACAAATGATCACCTGCCAAAAGATGGGATTAGCCATTTTGCCAAGGCAGCGAGTCAGCCTTCTGTCACCTCTGAAATAATTAGATGGATAAACAGAGTTTGGAGAGTTCTGTTGTATCACGGCACTGCTCTGCTCCTGCACATACATGATAACAGAGGTCGTCATAGGAGAGGAAATTAAACACTCTCCGAGGCTTTTGTCATGGGTGGCATGTATCCTGCTGTATATCATTGAGTATTTATTATATTACCATTGCTGGAGAGAGGGGAATTTGCTGAGTGCCGGTGGGAGGGGGAGCCGGGACTGGGAGAATGTAGAAGACCTGGTAGTTGGCTCTTTGTGGCTGTAGGAGCACCTGGCACAGTTCTCCTTCTCTGCCAATATGTCTTGATCTACCTCCGCGTTCCACTAACTTCGGTTTGGAACTCATGCAATTGAAGGAATTTAATAACATCTCATAAACCCCAATTGGAAGAGTCGAGTTGGCCAGTGCTGCCATTTCATCATGATTCTCGAAAGTCATTACTGAAGGCTAAATTAATTTGACAAAACTATGCAGACATGTACAGCAAATGCTAACTGAGAGATTCATCCACTGTTAGCTGAGGCCAGGCCAAGGGGTAGGTAGAAGAGGCGCCCGCCTTGGGTCCTTTAGCAGAAGGAGAGCAGAAAAAAGGCCAACCTATAAAGCTCAAGTAGATCACAGCTCATGGAGGGGGGCACCTTGGTCTTTTCGCCTTGTATCCTGCTGTATATCATTGAGTATTTATTATATTACCATTGCTGGAGAGAGGGGAATTTGCTGAGTGCCGGTGGGAGGGGGAGCTGGGACTGGGAGAATGTAGAAGACCTGGTAGTTGGCTCTTTGTGGCTGTAGGAGCACCCGGCACAGTTCTCCTTCTCTGCCAATATGTCCTGATCTACCTCCGCATTCCACTAACTTTGGTTTGGAACTCATGCAATTGAAGGAATTTAATAACATCTCATAAACCCCAATTGGAAGAGTCGAGTTGGCCAGTGCTGAAGGACCTCGTCCGAACCTAGTTCCTGGGGTATGGGCGCCGGGTCTATGGCCAGGGCTCTGGGTCTCAGTCCTGCAGACATCACTTTCTAACCCATAACGCTCAACCTTCTGACATGAGGGACAAATTATGTAGGCTCAGAATGGGATGGTCAGTTGTCCACAAACCATATAGTGTATATTAGAGATACTGATAAAACAAAGCAGCCATTCTCAACCAGAATTCTTTGGAACTCTAGGATTCCTCCATAGTTAGTTAGTTTTCCCTTAAGCTGTGGCTGATTGACCTCCCATCTGATGGGACCTGCATATTTCCAAGACCAAAGCCATCAAGGTGACATTCTTCCCACTGACCACCAATGTAAGGAACATTCTTCCCACTGACCATCAATGTAAGGAGCATTCTTCTCACTGATCTCCAATGTAAGGAACATTCTTCCCACTGATCACCAATGTAAGGAACATTCTTCTCACTGATCACCAATGTAAGGAACATTCTTCCCACTGATCACCAATGTAAGGGACATTCTTCTCACTGATCACCAATGTAAGGAGGATTCTTCCAACTGATCACCAATGTAAGGAACATTCTTCCCACTGATCACCAATGTAAGGGACATTCTTCCCACTGATCACCAATGTAAGGAACATTCTTCCCACTGATCACCAATGTAAGGGACATTCTTCTCACTGATCACCAATGTAAGGAACATTCTTCTCACTGATCACCAATGTAAGGGACATTCTTCTCACTGATCACCAATGTAAGGAACATTCTTCTCACTGATCACCAATGTAAGGAACATTCTTCTCACTGATCACCAATGTAAGGAGCATTCTTCTCACTGATCACCAATGTAAGGAACATTCTTCTCACTGATCACCAATGTAAGGAGCATTCTTCTCACTGATCACCAATGTAAGAAACATTCTTCTCACTGATCACCAATGTAAGGAACATTCTTCTCACTGATCACCAATGTAAGAAACATTCTTCTCACTGATCACCAATGTAAGGAACATTCTTCTCACTGATCACCAATGTAAGGAACATTCTTCCCACTGATCACCAATGTAAGGAACATTCTTCTCACTGATCACCAATGTGAGGAACATTCTTCTCACTGATCACCAATGTAAGGAACATTCTTCTCACTGATCACCAATGTAAGGAACATTCTTCTCACTGATCACCAATGTAAGGAACATTCTTCTCACTGATCACCAATGTGAGGAACATTCTTCTCACTGATCACCAATGTAAGGAACATTCTTCCCACTGATCACCAATGTAAGGGACATTCTTCTCACTGATCACCAATGTAAGGAACATTCTTCTCACTGATCACCAATGTAAGGAACATTCTTCCCACTGATCACCAATGTAAGGAACATTCTTCTCACTGATCACCAATGTAAGGAACATTCTTCTCACTGATCACCAATGTAAGGAACATTCTTCCCACTGATCACCAATGTAAGGAACATTCTTCTCACTGATCACCAATGTGAGGAACATTCTTCTCACTGATCACCAATGTGAGGAACATTCTTCTCACTGATCACCAATGTAAGGGACATTCTTCTCACTGATCACCAATGTAAGGAACATTCTTCTCACTGATCACCAATGTAAGGAACATTCTTCCCACTGATCACCAATGTAAGGAACATTCTTCTCACTGATCACCAATGTAAGGAACATTCTTCCCACTGATCACCAATGTAAGGAACATTCTTCTCACTGGTCACCAATGTAAGGGACATTCTTCTCACTGATCACCAATGTAAGAAACATTCTTCTCACTGATCACCAATGTAAGGAACATTCTTCTCACTGATCACCAATGTAAGGAACATTCTTCTCACTGATCACCAATGTAAGGAACATTCTTCTCACTGATCACCAATGTAAGGAACATTCTTCTCACTGATCACCAATGTAAGGGACATTCTTCTCACTGATCACCAATGTAAGGAACATTCTTCTCACTGATCACCAATGTAAGGAGCATTCTTCCCACTGATCACCAATGTAAGGAACATTCTTCTCACTGATCACCAAATAGCGTTTTTGTCAGTGACAACCAATGAATTGGTTTTGGTAGGGGTTTCTATTTACTTGAAAATTATTTTAGGGGTTCCTGTGGGGTACAAAGGCTGAGTAAGGCTGTAGTATAGGATAGATGTGTATGAATGGAAGGAATGGGTGATGTTGAGCAGCACCAGACATTGTGGACAGGTATGTTATGCTCTGTGGCGGTGCGGAGGAGGCAGGATGATATGGGATTACATGTTCGGTATATAAACTCTTGCACATGTCGACTTCGCTGGGATTCCAGTTCACCTTTAAATGCCTCCTTTTACCCCCGAGAACTCCTCCAGTAACTCATTTGAACAATTAAAGGTAATTGAATTTTTAAAGCCTCTGAATGTGTGTGTACACAGATGGCAACACCGCCACTGCCAAGGAGAGATACAGGGGGGGGGGTGTAGCGCTATACCGGCAATGTTGTCTAGGCTGGAGTTTCACATTGGGAGATGAGAACCCTCACTGGGTGACGCTCCATTTCCTCTGTGTTTTGTGTATCAGAAACAAGTCACATTTTTTTTATAAACAGGATTTTTATTTTTGGGGATTGGTGATTGAATCAGAGATGGCAATGCTTTGTGTTCTTCTGTGCTGCAGACGGGTTGAGTGGAGGACTCTTTGGTAGACCCTCCTCACCATAACCTCCTGAGATATATACAGTACATTTGATTTTTTTTATATATATAATCAGTGTTTTCACCTTCACCTTATTGGGCTGCTGAGCCACTTTCTGTCTCCATACACTCCAGTGATGGCCGCATGGCATTTCTCAGGGAGGTTCTCCTGATGTTGACACCAGTGGACCAGGACAGTGTAACGTGAGTTGAAACAACCACTTCTTGTAGTCTCCATGGGAAGCCCATGTGACCTTTGTCATAAGGGTAGACAGTTATGAGAAAATACAAAAGTATAGAGTTGTATCAAGGATAGAAGAGAGGCAGGGTTAGGTTAGTACCCAGAGGAAACCCAGGCAGGCACATGGAGAACATGCAAACTCCAGGCAGGTGGTGTCATGGTTGGGATTTGAACCGACAACCCCAGTGCTGCTAGGCAGAAGGGCAGAATGCTTAGCCACTGTGTAATAATAATAATAATAATAATAACAACAATAATAATAGGTTGAACTTGATGGACTTGTGTCTTTTTTCAACCTCACCTTCTATGTAATTATGTAATAATAATAATAAATATTATCGTAATTTTATTAGATGGCCTAGGCCAGGGATATGCAATTAGCGGACCTCCAGCTGTTGCAAAACTACAAGTCCCATCATGCCTCTGCCTCCGGGTGTCATGCTTGTGGCTGTCAGAGTCTTGCTATGCCTCATGGGACTTGTAGTTCTGCAACAGCTGGAGGTCCGCTAATCGCATATTCCTGGCCTAGGCTATAAGAAGATTGCCAAGACCCTGAAACTGAGCTGCAGCACGGTGGCCAAGACCATACAGCGGTATAACAGGACAGGTTCCCCTCAGAACAGGCCTCGCCATGGTCCACCAAAGAAGTTGAGGTCACGTGCTCAGCGTCATATCCAGAGGTTGTCTTTGGGAAATAGACGTATGAGTGCTGCCAGCATTGCTGCAGAGGTTGTAGGGGTGGGGGGGTCAGCCTGTCAGTGCTCAGACCATACGCCGCACACTGCATCAAGTTGGTCTGCATGACTGTTGTCCCAGAAGGAAGCCTCTTCTAAAGATGATGCACAAGAAAGTCCACAAACAGTTTGCTGAAGACAAGCAGACTAAGGACATGGATTACTGGAACCATGTCCTGTGGTCTGATGAGACCAAGATAAACGTATTTGGTTCAGATGGTGACAAGCGTGTGTGGGGGCAACCAGGTGAGGAGGACAAAGACAAGTGTGTCTTGTCTACAGTCAAGAATGGTGGTGGGAGTGTCATGGTCTGGGGCTGCATGAGTGCTGCCGGCACTGGGGGGCTACAGATCATTGGGGGGACCATGAATGCCAACATGTACTGTGACCTACTGAAGCAGAGCATGATCCCCTCCCTTCAGAGACTGGACCGCAGGGCAGTATTCCAACATGATAACCACCCCAAACACACCTCCAAGACCACCACTGCCTTGCTAAAGAAGCTGAGGGTAAAGGTGATGGACTGGCCAATCATGTCTCCAGACCTAAACCCTATTGATCATCTGTGGGACATCCTCAAACGGAAGGTGGAGGAGCGCAAGGTCTCTAACATCCACCAGCTCTGTGATGTCATCATGGAAGAGGGGAAGAGGACTCCAGTGACAACCTGTGAAGCTCTGGTGACCTCCATGCCCAAGAGGGTTAAGGCAGTGCTGGAAAATAATGGCGGCCACACAAAATATTGACACTTTGGGCCCAATTTGGACATTTTCACTTAGGGGTGTACTGACTTTTGTTGCCAGCGGTTTAGACATTAATGGCTGTGTGTTGAGTTATTTTGAGGGGACAGCAAATTTACACTGTTATACAAGCTGTACACTCACTACTTTACATTGTAGACAAAGTGTCATTTCTTCAGTGTTGTCACATGAAAAGATAGAGGAAAAGATTTACAAACATGTGACTGAGGGGTGTACTTACTTTTGTGAGATACTGTGACACTGTGTATACTTACTGTACATTTATACTTAAAAAAAAATATTTATATAATTTCTTATTTGTAGTGAAATTACGATAATATTTAATATTATTATTATTATTATTATTATTATTATTATTACATAGTTACATAGTAGGTGAGGTTGTCACATGAAAAGATAGAATAAAAAGATGTGAGGGGTGTACTCACTTTTGTGAGATTTTTATATTTTATATACTATATATATATATATATATATATATATATATATATATATATATATATATATATATATATATAAATATATATATATATGATATATAAGTAGATATAAATATATCTAATTATATATATATATATATATATATATATATATATATATATATATATATATATATATATATTTATATATAAATAAATATATATTATATATATCTTTCATTATTTTACATTCCATGCATATATATACATGGAATGTAAAATAATGAAATGTAGTTATTTGTTTATTTCACTCAATGTAATAATTATAGTAATAAAAATATTAGCAAAATGTTATTACAATTAATTTAGAATATATAAAATATAAAAAAATGTAATGTAGTATAAATGTATTTATTTGTTTATTCTTTCATTGTTGTTCTTTTTTTTGTTAGACCTTTATAACAGTAGGTTCCTGAACAAGGGCACAAGGGCAACCTTCATGGCAGAATTACCAGTGGTTATTTCATCATGAAATAAAATCTTCTCAATCAGTGTCAGCACAGGGGTGTTTTATTATCTTTTAAATGGCTACATTTAAACAGTAATTTGCAATATATATATATATATATATATATATATATATATATATATATATATATATATATATATACAGTATAAATATTTATAAGGAGCAATGACTGCTCCCACCAGCCATGATCTGGCCTTGCTTGCCTAGAGAAGCACAGAGACCCTGTGACGACATCCCTGGGTCTATAATACGGTTTGCAATGAAAACTGAAAAGTTTTTTTTTGAATTTTCATTAGAGAGAGTGGCCAGGGGAGGCAAACCTAAGAAGATTAAACTTCAGTTTCTAAAATCCAAAACACAAACATGGCTTGAGCCCCCCTATCAGAGGAGAACATTCTGATTCCTCCGGTTGACCAGAGGGTGGAAAGGAAAAAAAACAATCATCAGGAAAGCCGGTCCAAGGGAAAGGGGAGTGTTGCCTGTGGAGGGCGAATACTGGAAGGCATTCAGGGCAACCATGACTTGGCAGCTCTCGGATGTCCATCAGGGTGATGGACAGCTGACGCGGGTCTGCAGGATGAGAAGCAGTCAGAGTGTCCTCCTCACGGGGTCGTGTTATTTTTCTTCACGCCTCAACGGTCAGTAGATTTGGGTCATCTCTACACACATCCAGCACGGATTTGTCTCTGAGGGTAACACTGAGCTGACACATAGAAATCCAACATGTAGGGATGAAGGGTGACGGGACGCAAGCAATAAAGAACTGGGCCGGCTAAGTGATAATGGATAATTCAGATTTTGGTGGCTGTAAAATTCTTGCTCCTGTGTCTTCAATTTGCAATGTTGAAGAAAAAAATGGCTAAACGTTCCTCTTCATATCAAAGGAGACCAGAAAAGGTATTTGAGGTTGAGTCCTGCCAAGAACCAGCCTTGAATGGTCTTTACCTGTTGACCATTTTAACGTTCTGCAACCTAAATCTCTTGCCTGACCTCTGTTACTGGCCCGGCTTTTTCCTTGACTCGCCTGTGGTTTGATCATCTGTACCTGTTACTGATTCTGGCCTGTTCCCCAACTACGATCCTTGATTGTTTGGATACCTCTCTGCCCACATGTTGCTGGCCCAACCTGTTTCTGACGTTCTCCCTGTCTACCGGCTTAGCACCTCTCTTAATTATGACACTATATGGCCAAACGTATGGAGACCCCCACCTCCAAATGATTGAGTTCTGGTAATTCCAGTGAAGGGTTCACCCCATATTAGGCAATTGTGTTACTGATTCTGGCCTGTTCCCCAACTACGATCCTTGTTTGGATACCTCTTTGCCCACATGTTGCTGGCCCAACCTGTTCCTGATGTTCTCCCTGTCTAGCGACTTGGCACCTCTCTTAATTACTACATTATATGGCCAAATGATTGAGTTTAGGTATTCCCAGTGAAGGGTTCACCCCATAGTAGACAATTGTGCTCTTCCAACCTTGTGGTAACAGTCTGGTGGAAGACTCTTTCAATTAAGACATGGTTTGACCAGTTTGGTGTGGAGGAACTCGAGTGTCATGAACAGAGCCCTGACCTTCCCTAGTGAACACCTTTAGACCTCATTTCTACCGAACATCTTTGGACCTCAAACCTTCTGAACACACATTTTGATACCTCATATGGACACCTGACCATTGCACCTACCCATATGACAAAAACTATGTGAACCCATCCAGATGATGGAGTTCAGGTGTCATCAGTGATGTCCCACAGAAACCCTTTAAAAATCTTGTGAGGGATGGAGGCTGTTATAGTCACAAAGGGGGGACCATACCAATGATCATTGTCTTAGAACACTCCAACATCTTGTGAAAAGCCTTCCCATGAGAGAGGAGACAGGTGTATAAAAACGTGGTTTGACCAGTTTGATGTGGAGGAACTTGCACAAAGCATTGACTCCTTCCCTACTGAACACCTTTGGGATGATATTGGAGTGAACCAGGTCTTTTCATCCAACATCAGTACTTGACCTCACAAATTAGCACAAATTCCCATAGACACCCATCAAAATAGTTTGGAAGCCTTCCCAGAAGAATGGAGCCAGGTGTATAAAGACATTGTTTGACCAGTTTGGCATGGAGGGACTTGAATGGCACAGAGCATTGACTTCAGCCCTACTGAACACTGTTGGGATGATATTGGAGTGAGTCAGGTCTTTTCATCCAACATCAGTACCTGACCTCACAAATGGACATAAATTCCCATAGACACCATCCAAAAGCTTTTGGAAGCCTTCCCGGAAGAGTGGAGGCTGTTATCGCCACGGGGGTGGTGGTGTGGAGGGGGGCAGGCGTGGCAGCTGCTTATTAATGGCCTTGGAGAGAGGAGGCAGCTTCACATTAATAGCCATGGGAAGGGACAACTCCATAATATAGGCAAGACCTTGAATAAGGATGCCCAACAAGCTTATATGGTCAGGGGTTCACAACCATTTGACCTTTCAAGTCTCCATGATAGCTTCAGATAAATCTGAACTCTACCATGCACCATCTACATTAGGTTTGTGTACTACCAGCAAGGCACAAGTTCAAAGCAACAAAGGCATCGTCAGCACTTTGTGGTCGAATGTGTGCTTGGCATCGGCTCTATAATGTGAAGTGGATGGTTGGCTCTCGCTCTAGATGATAACAGAGGTTGGATGTTGCTTACAAAGCTGAGTAAACCTTGTGTGTAGAGAGACATTGTTAGTGACATCCCTGTTTAAACATTGTATCAATACGCTCCCTATACTCTGATCCCAAATACAGAAAGGCTTCTACAAATAAAGCCTCCACACAGGGGTTTTGTGTACCGATCACGCAGACGCCACCCCTCTTTTAAGCAAACATGCTGCGGCAGAAAATCCTAAAGTGTATGACTTTCCGAGGGTGTGAATGCCATGTGTCTGTACAGACAGCCATTGTTGCTCTGTCTATTTTTACACTGTCTGTAGATACATCATCCCCACACAATGAGCTCACATAAATAAACAACCCTTTCAGCTTTGAGCACACAGGGTGTACAGACAGATCCTGTATACAAGCATTAGGTAATCGGAGCGAGCCAGTGACCCGGGGAATCCCAGTGCCAACTCACGTTAACATCTACACACACACACTCTTCTGGTGGCGACTGGCGAGGCGTCAACTGCCACTGAAATTGAAGGCCAACACGGGCCCCCCATGGTCCTCCTACACAAGTGACACCTCTCCCCACATGGAGGCTCACCCAGTGTATATGATAGCCATTTTTTTTAATATACCTAACTTTTTCCAGTGTCTTCTGGCCAGTCTTGTTAAATGCTATTCCTTTCCCAATCTTCTCCCGTGGTGGGTGGTCCTTGGAGATGGAGAGAGTGGCAGTGTTGGGCGGATAGCTTGCATCGATACACTATGAATGAAGGGAGTTGTTATGATGACCTCGAAAGGTAAAGAAGCTATGACAACCCATGCTCATAGTATGTCCTCCCTCTTCCGCTGGGTATCATTCTACCCAGAAGACTGAGGACATCTTGTGGCAAAAAAATAAATAAATAACTGCGGGGAAGAGCACCAAAGGGTAGGTGAGTATTGCAGCCTTTTCATTTCTGTGACGCAGGCTTTACAGTATATCTAAACTCAATCTGGAAAAATATCATATGATAATATTTTGTGCTCCCTAAAATTGAGGCTGACCCTACCATTGTGTTATGACAGTGGCGTACCTAGGATAGTTGACACCTTAGGGTGGATTTTTTTTAATCTAGCTCCACAAGTATGTTTGCATTCAGCTACCCAACTATTATCCTAGCTATGCCAGCAATTTACAGTCCTATAGACTCTTATGGGGCTGTGCCCATAGGACAGGGATGGTCCCTTGGAAGTCTATGGGGCTCTAGTGCGTGGCGAAGACTTGAAATGGTCCCAAAAATGTCTATGGGAAATGGTCTCATAGAATGGTCCTAAAGAAGTCTATGGAGCTAAGGGAATGGTCCCACAGAAGTTTAGGAGGCTGTAGGAGCGATCCCATAGAAGTCTATAGAGCTGTAGGAGTGCTCCCATTGAAGTCCGCGTACACACGATCGGACTTCTCGAGAAAAAGATATGACTGCTTTTCCGACGGGATTCCACTCAAGTTTGCCTTGCATATACACGGTCACGCAAAAGGTTACTGAACTTACGACCGCCAAGAACGCGGTGATGTATAACGCTACGATGAGCCGAGAAAATGAAGTTCAATGCTTCTGAGCATGCATCGAATTGTTTCTGAGCATGCATAAGAATTTTGCAGGTCGGAATTGCCACGGACAATCGCATTTTCGGATAGCAACTTTTCCCGACCGAAAAATTGAGAACATGCTCTCAATCTTTTGCTGGCTGGAATTCGGCCACGAAAAGTCCAATGGAGCATACACACGGTCGCATTTTCTGATGAAAAACTCTCATCGGTCTTTTGCGGGCCGAAATTACGATCGTGTGTATGCGGCATTAGAACGGTCCCATAGAAGTCTATGTTGCTGTAGGAAAGGTCCCATAGAAGTCTATGGGGCTGTAGTGCACAATGAAGACTTGAAACAGTCCCAAAAAACTCTCTGGGTTTGTAGTGCACAGTGAAGGCTTGGGACAGTCCCATAGAATCATATGTGGCTGTAAGAACAGGCACATAGAAGTACTGTGTATGTGGCTGGAGTGCACACTGAAGACTTGGAACAGTCCCATAGAAGTCTATGTGGCTGTTAAGACTGTCCCATAGAATTCTATAGGGCTGTAGTGCACAGTGAAGACTTATAAGTGAAGTCCCATAAATGTATATTTGGCTGTAGAAACAGTCTCATAGAAGTCTCTGTGGCTATGGTGCTCAGTGAAGACTTGGAATGGTCCCATATAAGACTATAGGTGTGTAATGCACAGTGAAGACTTGGAATGGTCCTGTAGAAGTTTATGCTGCTGTAAGAAAGGTCCCATAGATGTTTATGGTGCTGTGGTATACAGTGAAGACTTGGAACGGTACCATAGAAGTCTATGTGGCTGTAGGAACGGTCCCATAGAAGTCTATTGGGGTGTAGGAATGGTCCCTTAGAAGTCTATTGAGGTTTAGGAATGGTCCCATAGAAGTCTATGGGGCTGTAGTGTGCAGTAAAGACTTGGAACGTCCCATAGAAGTCTACGTGGATGTAGGAATGGTCCCTTTGAAGTATATAGGGCTGTAGTGAGCAGTAAATTCTTGGAATGGTCCCATAGAAGTCTATGTAGCTGTAGGAATGGTCCCATAGAAGTCTATGTGGCTGTAGGAACTGTCCTATGGAAGTATATGTGGCTGTAGTGAGCAGTGAAGACTTGGACTGGTCCTATAGAAGACTATGGGGCTGTAGTAATAGTCCCATTAAGGTCTATGGGGCTATAGTGCACAGTGAAGACTTGAAACAGTCCCATAGAAGTTTATGTTGCTGTAGAAGAAGCCCCATAGAAGTCTATGGGGCTGTAGTGTGCAGTGAAGACTTGAAACTGTCCCATAGAAGTTTATGTTGCTGTAGGAGAGGTCCCATAGAAGTCTATGGGGCTGTAGTGTGCAGTGAAGACTTGGAACAGTCCCATAGAAGACTATAGGGCTGTAGTACACAGTGAAGACTTGGAACGGTCCCATAGAAATGTGTGTGGCTGTAGTCTTATAGAAGACTATAGGGCTGTAGTACACAGCAAAGATTTGGAACGGCCCCATAGAAGTCTATATGGTTGTAGGAACACTCCTATAAAAGATGGGGCTGTAGTGCACAGTGAGGACTTAGAATGATTCTATAGAATACTATGGGGCTGTAGGAACAGTTCCATAAAGGTCTATGGGGTTATAGTGCACAGTGAAGACTTGGAACAGTCCCATAGAAGTCTATGTTGCTGACGGAAAGGTCCCATAGAAGTCTATGGGGCTGTAGTCCTATAGAAGATTATGGGGCTGTAGTACACAGAGAAGGCTTGGAACGGTCCCATAACAGTCTATGTGGTTGTCGGAACACTCCTATAGAAGACTATGGGGCTGTAGTGCACAGTGAGGACTAATGCCCCGTACACACGGTCGGATTTTCCGATGGAAAATGTCTGATCGGAGCGTGTTGTCGGAAATTCCGACCGTGTGTGGGCTCCATCGGATATTTTCCATCGGATTTTCTGACACAAAGAGTTGGACAGCAGGAGATAAAATTTTCCGACAACAAAATCCGTTGTCGGAAATTCCGATCGTGTGTACACAAATCCGACGGACAAAGTGCCATGCATGCTCAGAATAAATAAAGAGATGAAAGCTATTGGCCACTGCCCCGTTTATAGTCCCGATGTACGTGTTTTACGTCACCGCGTTTAGAACGATCGGATTTTCCGACAACTTTGTGTGACCGTGTGTATGCAAGACAAGTTTGAGCCAACATCCGTCGGAAAAAATCCTAGGATTTTGTTGTCGGAATGTCCGAACAAAGTCCGACCGTGTGTACGGGGCATTAGAATGGTCCTATAGAAGACTATGGGGCTGTGGTGCACAGTGAAGACTTGGAACGGACCCATAGACGTCTATATGGTAGTAGGAAGAGTCCCATAGAAGTATATGTGGCTGTAGTGCACAGTGAAGACTTAGAATGGTCCTATAGAAGACTATGGGGCTGTAATGCACAGTGAAGACTTAGAATGGTCCTATAGAAGACTATGGGGCTGTGGTGCACAGTGAAGACTTGGAATGGTCTCATAGAAGTCTATGTGGTTCTAGAAACACTCCTATAGAAGACTATGGGGCTGTAGTGCACAGTGAAGACTTAGAATGGTCCTATAGAACACTATGGGGCTGTGGTGCACAGTGAAGACTTGGAACGGACCCATAGAAGTCTATATGGTAGTAGGAAGAGTCCCATAGAAGTATATGTGGCTGTAGTGCACAGTGAAGACTTAGAATGGTCCTATAGAAGACTATGGGATTGTGGTGCACAGTGAAGACTTACAGAGCCGGATGTAAACAAACATAGGTATGGTGGCCATCGCATGGAGGTAACTACTGTGTACATCTGTAAAGGGGGAGGGTGGGTTAAGTTAGGTCAGGGCAAAGAGAAAAGTTTGTTTTAAAGCCCACTTATCCTTTAAGCCAAGCCATACATCACACCCTACAGGTATAGGAACATTTTTTTAGGCCATATATGAAATATATCATTAATACTATATATACATGTAAATTGAAGGTTCCACACATTAACTGCCTCCTTGGTTAGTCATTACAAAAAGCCAGCTGGTGAACAGGCTCGGAGGATTGGGTTCAGGTTTATATACGTCCCAGGTTCAGCCTTAAACCCGTTCCAGCCATGCATTGTGCTAAGACGTGTTTGCTCAGAAATGTCATGGTTAGACTCGGGATCATTCTAAAGTTTATTTGGATGAGGTGCCTGCTGATATTCGCTAAAACTATACAATGCAGCCCCAGCCTCGGGCCTTGGCCTGTTGTAAGCTGGCGGATTTCCCTGGGATATGTTAATGGGAGCTCGCGGTGCCTGTACAAACACAGACTTTATTGCTCGCTATAAAACTTGTTACTATATTGGCAGCCTGACACCTGCAGTTATAGGAAAAGCCCGAGCTGGAGAGGGACAGAGCCATTAGTTATATATACACATGTCCACCCCAGTGTCCTGGGCAGGGGTGGGGGCGCTCTCAATTAACCCCGCCGGGGGGCCTGAGCCCGTATCGGATGGTCGACATCGCTCCAAACGGCTCAGATTATTATTACAAATCGCTTTAGCATTGCTCTGCTGAGAATGGATTTTTACTGTCGAATGTGTTGTAGTAGAAGGTTTTGGCCGGAGCAACAAAGGCTGGCAGCTCCTAATGCGTGCAGAGAGCCAAAACTTTTTTAGCATTTTTTTTCCCCTTTCATCTGTACCTTGCTGCTGAGATTTCCCTTCACTTCCTGTGCCGGAGACACGACAGGAAGTCAAGGGGGGATTCCCCTCTTGGACAGTTGTCACCATTGGAAGATTTCCCATCGCCATTTTTTTTTCTGCTCCACCACTACACTTTAAAATTTACTACAATTGTTAAAAGGTAACAAATTTGACCAATTTAGTATTGTAGCCCTTGAGAACTTCCTCCACGATGCTAAACGGACATTTTCGATGTCCTCCATGAGTTAGTAGTTGATCTTATCTGAAATAGTTTGCCGTTAACTTTTAATTCAAAACAGATGAGACGACGCGCCCCTTCCTTACTCCTGACACCAAAGACCGATGTATATGCACATCCGAAATCAACACAAAATTTGACCAGCTTTGTAGCACTTAAGAACTTCCTCCACCATGGTGAACATGAACGTTTTCGGTGTCCTCCATGAGTTAGTAGTTGATCTTGTCTGAAATAGTTTGCCATTAACTTTTAATTAAAAACCAATGAGACGACGCACTCCTTCCTTACTCTTGACACCAAAGATTGATGTGTATGAGCACTCAAAATTAACACAAATTTGACCAATTTTGTAGCGGTTGAGAACCTCCATGGTGGTGAACAAGAATGTTTTCGGTGCCTTCCATGAGTTACTAGTTGAGCTTGTCTGAAATAGTTTGCCGTTAACCTTGAATTCTAAACTGATGAGACGACGTGCTCCTTCCTTACTCATAACAGCAAAGACTGATGTATATACACATCTTAATTTACACAAATTTGCCCAATTTCGTAGTGGTTGACAACCTCCTCCACCATGGTGAACAGGAACATTTGCCCTGTCCTCGATGCATTAGTGGTTGACCTCGTCTGAAATAGTTTGCCGTTAACTTTCATTTCAAAACCAATGAGACAATTCAAAATCCACGAAACATTCCTAATGCCGCGTACACACGAGCGGACTTTACGGCGGACTTTGCCCGGCGGACTGGATTTCGTCGGACAATTCGATGTGTGTGGGCTCCAGCGGACTTTGTTTTCTCAAAAGTTGGACGGACTTAGATTTGAAACTTGTTTAAAATTTATCCGTTGAAATCGAGTCCGGTCGAAAAGTCCGCCGTCTGTATGCTAGTTCGACGGACAAAAAGCCACGCTAGGGCAGCTATTGGCTACTGGCTATGAACTTCCTTGTTTTAGTCCGGTCGTACGTCATCACGTACGAATTCGACGGACTTTGGTGGATTGTGTGTAGGCAAGTCCGTTCATTCACAAAGTCCGTCGGAAAGTACGTCGAAAAGTCCGCCGGGCAAAGTCCGCCGTAAAGTCCGCTCGTGTGTACGCGGCATTACTCTTAACACCAAAGACGATTGTATATACATATCCAAAATGAACACGAATTTGACCAATTTTGTAGCGGTTCAGAACCTCCTCCACCATGGTGAACAGGAACGTTTTCATTGTCATCCATCAATTAATAGTTGACCTCATCTGAAATTATTTGCAGGTAAGTTTTTATTCAAAAACGATGAGATGAGGTGCCCCTTCCTTACTCTTGGCACTAAAGACTGATGTATATACACGTCCAAATTTTTGACACCAAAGATTGATGTGTATAAACATTCAAAGTTAACACAAATATGACCAATTTTGTAGCGGTTGAGAACCTCCATGGTGGTGAACGAGAATGTTTTCGGTGCCTTCCATGAGTTACTAGTTGAGCTTGTCTGAAATAGTTTGCCGTTAACCTTGAATTCTAAACCAATGAGACGACGTGCTCCTTCCTTACTCATAACATCAAAGACCGATGTATATACACATCTCAATTTACACAAATTTGCCCAATTTTGTAGTGGTTGACAACCTCCTCCACCATGGTGAACGGGAACATTTTCATTGTCCTCCATGCATTAGTGGTTGACCTCGTCTGAAATAGTTTGCCGCTAACTTTCATTTAAAAACCAATGAGACAATTCAAAATCCACAAAACATTCCTTACTCTTAACACCAAAGACGAATGTATATACATATCCAAAATGAACACGAATTTGACCAATTTTGTAGCGGTTCAGAACCTCCTCCACCATGGTGAACAGGAACGTTTTCATTGTCCTCCATCAATTAGTAGTTGACCTCGTCTGAAATTATTTGCAGGTAAGTTTTTATTCAAAACCGATGAGATGAGGTGCCCCTTCCTTACTCTTGGCACTAAAGGCTGATGTATATACACGTCCAAATTTACACAAATTTGCCCAGTTTTGTAACTGTTTAGGACCTCCTTCACCTCGGTGCACAAGAGAGTTTTCAATTTCCACCACCAGGAATAAACAGATGCTAACATGCCAGATATTCAGACCTCAATCATCATAATAGAGGTAAATAAGCGCCTTGGTAAGTTTCCCCCATGCGGGACCTCCAGCCTTCCATACACCTCAGTTTTGAATCATGAATCGATGATGTTCTGTTTCAAATGTCGCTTTATGCATTGACATACCGCTGTAGACCCATTCGGCCCAGACAGTATGGTCACCTGCTGACTTGCCACCATCCACAGGTAGCCTAACTTTTCAATAAGACACAGAAGTTGAACCCAATGCAATTTTACATCAGACTTTGCTTTTAAAACCACCCTAGGTGATGCCCCATGATTGAAAGAGAAGAAAAAAAATGAATGACAGGGATGGACAGGGTCAATCAGGCTAAAGAAGGAAGGGCTAGATCAGCCTTTCTCAACCATGGTTCCGTATAACCCTAAGGTTCCCCCAGGCATCGCTACGGCTTCTGTGAACAATGTGCAACTTTTGCCTCTCAGATAAGCAACCGCGGACACCAATGGTTTTTTAGCTCTTCCCAATGATTATAAATGTAAGAAACATTCTTCTCACTGATCACCAATGTAAGGAACATTCTTCTCACTGATCACCAATGTAAGGAACATTCTTCCTACTGATCACCAATGTAAGGGACATTCTTCCCGCCAACCACCAATGTAAGGAACATTCTTCTCACTGATCACCAATGTAAGGAACATTCTTCCCCTGATCACCAATGTAAGGAACATTCTTCCCACTGATCACCAATGTAAGGAACATTCTTCTCACTGATCACCAATGTAAGGAGCATTCTTTCCCCTGATCACCAATGTAAGGAACATTCTTCCCACTGATCACCAATGTAAGGAACATTCTTCTCTCTGATCACCAATGTAAGGAACATTCTTCCCACTGATCACCAATGTAAGGAACATTCTTCTCACTGATCACCAATGTAAGGAGCATTCTTTCCCCTGATCACCAATGTAAGGAACATTCTTCCCACTGATCACCAATGTAAGGAACATTCTTCTCACTGATCACCAATGTAAGGTACAGTCTTCCCACTGATCACCAATGTAAGGAACATTCTTCTCACTGATCACCAATGTAAGGAACATTCTTCTCACTGATCCCCAATGTAAGGAACATTCTTCTCACTGACCACCAATGTAAGGAACATTCTTCTCACTGATCACCAATGTAAGGAACATTCTTCTCACTGACCACCAATGTAAGGAACATTCTTCTCACTGATCACCAATGTAAGGAACATTCTTCTCACTGATGATCACCAATGTAAGGAACATTCTTCTCACTGATCACCAATGTAAGGAACATTCTTCTCACTGATCACCAATGTAAGGAACATTCTTCTCACTGACCACCAATGTAAGGAACATTCTTCTCACTGATCACCAATGTAAGGAACATTCTTCTCACTGATCACCAATGTAAGGAACATTCTTCCCACTGATCACCAATGTAAGGAGCATTCTTCCCCCTGATCACCAATGTAAGGAACATTCTTCCCACTGATCACCAATGTAAGGAACATTCTTCTCACTGATCACCAATGTAAGGAGCATTCTTCCCACTGATCACCAATGTAAGGAACATTCTTCTCACTGATCACCAATGTAAGGAACATTCTTCCCACTGATCACCAATGTAAGGAACATTCTTCTCACTGATCACCAATGTAAGGAACATTCTTCTCACTGACCACCAATGTAAGGAACATTCTTCTCACTGATCACCAATGTAAGGAACATTCTTCTCACTGATGATCACCAAGGTAAGGAACATTCTTCCCACTGATCACCAATGTAAGGAACATTCTTCTCACTGATCACCAATGTAAGGAACATTCTTCGCACTGATCACCAATGTAAGGAACATTCTTCTCACTGACCACCAATGTAAGGAACATTCTTCTCACTGATCACCAATGTAAGGAACATTCTTCTCATTGATGATCACCAATGTAAGGAACATTCTTCTCATTGATGATCACCAATGTATAGGACATTCTTCTCACTGATCACCAATGTAAGGAACATTCTTCTCACTGATCACCAATGTAAGGGACATTCTTCTCACTGATCACCAATGTAAGGAATATTCTTCTCACTGATCACCAATGTAAGGAACATTCTTCCCACTGATCACCAATGTAAGGAACATTCTTCCCACTGATCACCAATGTAAGGAGCATTCTTCTCACTGATCACCAATGTAAGGAACATTCTTCTCACTGATCACCAATGTAAGGTGGATAATACTGGATGTCCTCCAGCCAGGAAATGAGGGCGGGGCTCTATCTGACTTGCTGCAGCTTCTAATGCACATAATGAGAAGCTCACAGTGTGCATTGAAATCAGAGGAAGCCATTTCAGTCCAGGAGAGGAGCCGGTACAACTGTGCAAGACTGAAGGGAAGGCTGGAGGTCAGATTTAAATACGACTTAACCCTCCCCCCCCCCCCCCCTACCAGCATGTGTCAGGTCCTCTTATTTTTCCATAGATTGCAGTTATTAAACCTCAAATTATCACTCAATTAGTAATCAGCGGTCTGGCTGGGTTTTTTTTCCGTGTTTTGGCCAGACGTTGAGTGACACGCAGCTGGGAGCGGGCCCATCGGCCCCCAAAGACTCCCCATTAACCTTACAGACTAATAAGCTTGTTTTTCCCTTGACAGCTCCACTAATTATCCTCCTGAAAGCAAACATTACAAAAAAAAAATCAGACAACCCCAATTTCTGCAAATTGCTCTCAGATTTATGGGGGGGATCCCCGGAGTTCTTCCTGCCTCGCCTTCCACTACTAAAAACAAAATGAGTAATGACAGGGCATTTGTCTAACCCCGCTCCCCAAAATAGCGCCTTCCTGTTCTCGGTGGAGAGGGAATGAGAAGACTATTATTAGATACAAATACCGGGACTATGGTGCTTGGGTGGGAGATTCACAAGAAAGACATTCCATGACTATAGTGCATGACCGAAAGTATGTATCCCCCCCCCCCCCCCCCCCCCCGACCAAATGATGGAGTTCAGGTGTCTCCAGTGAAGGGTCCTGGACAGTCCTCCATCATACAAAAACATTGGAGACAATTGTGCTCTTCCAACCCCTTGTGGTAACAGTTTGGTGAAGATCTTTGTCTGGGACGGTTTGGACCCCAGTTAGATTTTTACAGCTGGCCAAAAAAAACCCTCCCCTCTTTATTATAAATAAGTAAATAAATAATACCAATAATTATTATTATCATAATATTATTTTATTGTTATATATTTCATGTATAGTATTATTATATCATAAAAATTATAATATATCATCACTCTATTATAAAAAATATATATATACATCTATAGATATAGATATATGTATATATCTATAGATAGATAGATAGATAGATAGATAGATAGATAGATAGATAGATAGATAGATAGATAGATAGATAGATAGATAGATAGATAGATAGATAGATACAGTGCCTTGAAATAGTTAGTCAGGTTGAAAAAAGACACAAGTCCATCTAGTTCAACCATAAAAATAAATAAATAATACCAATATATATTATTATTATTATCATAATATTATTTTATTATTATATAATCCATGTATAGTATTATTATATCATAAAAAAATTATAATATATTATCACACTATTATATATATATATATATATATATATATATATATATATATATATATATATATACAGTGCCTTGAAATAGTTGTAGTTCAACCATAAAAATAAATAATTAAATAAAAGGGGTAAAAAGGGTATATACTGTAATTTGCAATTATATATATATATATATATAAAATGTAGAAATAAATAAATATATTATATTACATACATTACATTTTAAAGGATATATTATTTAGTTATTTATTTATTCATTTTTTCGTTATTCGTTATTTATTTTAATTATATATTACTGTATCAACATATTCATATATAATAGTATATTATTATTATATAATATATGACTATAATATATATATTTTTTTAATTTTATATCATATATATTCATATATAATATATGATTATAGGTTATATTATATGATTACATTTTATAATTATACATATTAATTTTTTTATATATATATTACTGCATGTACTGTATATAATTATATATAATATTATGTTATTATATGTTATATTCTATGTTTATATTATTTTATTCTTAATATATTTAATGGGTATTTCCTTCTGATGAATGCTCTATTGCCATCTCTACAGATATCTAACATTTCTGAACACCGAAGATGACTTATTCAGGACACCTCCAGTCGCCTCTGCTTCATCCGGGAGCTTAGCATTGGGGCCACATGCCAAAATCAAAGTAGGGCCACCCTTGCTATTTGCTTTCCATCTCCAAGGTATTCCAACTTCTGGAACAAATGTTCCCGTCTTCTAGACATGCAGGTTCTACAGGGAGGAGGCAACCCCCGAGAGAAACTATATGAGTCTCTGAGTTAGGAGGCAACTCATTTATCAGCAAAGTATACCAGCTTCAGAATACAATATTTATTATTCTCAGCAAATACATCAGCCAGAGGAGTTCTTAAGCCCAAAGGAAAAAAAAAAAATTTAAAAAATAGACAAAAAGTTAATAAAGGACTGCATCAAAGAAGGTGCCCAGAATGGGGGTGTATTAGAGATAGCGCCTCCTCCTGGGCTGAGGCTTTTAAAGTGGACATGTGACCACAATGGCCAAAACTAGAGAAAACCTTCTAAAGATGATGCACAAGGAAGTCCACAAACAGTTTGCTGAAGACAAGCAGACTAAGGACATGGATTACTGGAACCATGTCCTGTGGTCTGATGAGACCAAGATAAACTTATTTGGTTCAGATGGTGACAAGCGTGTGTGGGGGCAACCAGGTGAGGAGGACAAAGACAAGTGTGTCTTGTCTACAGTCAAGCATGGTGGTGGGGGTGTCATGGTCTGGGGCTTCATGAGTGCTGCCGGCACTGGGGGGCTACAGATCATTGAGGGGACCATGAATGCCAACATGTACTGTGACCTACTGAAGCAGAGCATGATCCCCTCCCTTCAGAGACTGGACCGCAGGGCAGTATTCCAACATGATAACCACCCCAAACACACCTCCAAGACCACCACTGCCTTGCTAAAGAAGCTGAGGGTAAAGGTGATGGACTGGCCAAGCATGTCTCCAGACCTAAACCCTATTGATCATCTGTGGGACATCATCAGACAGAAGGTGGAGGAGCGCAAGGTCTCTAACATCCACCAGCTCTGTGATGTCATCATGGAGGAGGGGAAGAGGACTCCAGTGACAACCTGTGAAGCTCTGGTGACCTCCATGGCCAAGAGGGTTAAGGCAGTGCTGGAAAATAATGGTGGCCACACAAAATATTGACACTTTGGGCCCAATTTGGAGATTTTCACTTAGGGGTGTACTGACTTTTGTTGCCAGTGGTTTAGACATTAATGGCTGTGTGTTGAGTTATTTTGAGGGGACAGCAAATTTACACTGTTATACAAGCTGTACACTCACTACTTTACATTGTAGACAAGTGTCATTTCTTCAGTGTTGTCACATGAAAAGATAGAAGAAAAGATTTACACAAATGTGAGGGGTGTACTTACTTTTGTCAGATACTGTATATATATATATATAATTAGTTATCCAGCTAGGACTGTCTAGGTCTGGTATACGGAGACAGTCCTAGGTGAACTACAGTAAACATTTAACACATTTGACAAATTGTTTCGGGAACGTATTATTAAATGCGCCCGTTGGGGGTCCAGGCCGCGTCGCGCAGACGGTTACACTGAAGGGTAATCGATTTTTCTATTAGGGAAATCAATTTTTTTTTTTTGTTGTTCGCAGGGAGGTGGCAGCTGATTCAGGCAGGAATTGAAATGTCTCCGTGCGTGAGAGTGAAAGGAGAAGAATGGTAATTAGGCCCCTGTGGGTCTCCCCGATAACCAGAAGAGCCGCGCTTGGCGCACATCGCACGACAGAACGCATCAGAATCCAGTCACTGCACAGCCAGGGACCATCTGGAGGAACGGACCCAACCCTTCCCGGAGCCAGCAGAGGGGGGAGGGGGGAGACGTCTCTGGTGTCCACCTATCGGAGGAGAGACTTTTATTAAAAACGCAGTCGCTGGCAGGCAGTTGTGTATTATAAACAATTTACTAATTCCTAAATATAATACTAATGTTCACCAATGTTTCATACTTTACCATATAGCATCGCCGCTTATTTCCTGCAGCCTGTTTGCAGCTACTTCTCGTCTCCATACACTCGAGCGTAGGCTGCATGACATTTCTCAGGGTTGGGTTTCCTGATGGGGACAACAGAGGATGGTACATGTGTCATGTGTGTTGGATCGGCTACTTGTATCCTCCATTGGAAGCCCATGTGACGGGGTGACAACGGGGGAGCACAACTGGGAGACACAGACAGAGCGTTGTCACCCGATAACAGGAAGTGCCTAAACTTGGCAGGATCCCCACAAGGAACTGGAGTCTTGTTAGCCCAAAAAAATTATATTTATATATATATATATATATATATATATATATATATATATATATATATATAAAGTGCTGAGTAAATTCATTACACTAGAAAGATACCGGTAAAAGAATAAAATAAATAAATTGTATATAACATTATATTATTATTATATTATTATTGGATATTCTATTGTACATTATTTTATTAATAAGTTATTTTTTTTATAATATAATTCTTCATATGTTTTATATATATATATATATATATATATATATATATATATATATATATATATAAAAACATATGAAGAATTATATTATAAAAAAAATAACTTATTAATAAAATAATGTACAATAGAATATCCAATAATAATATAATAATAATAATATAATTATAAATAAAATATATATATATTATTATATATAATATTATATTATTGTATATTCTATTGTACAGTATTATTAATAATAATTTATTATTTAACTTTATATATTTATTTATATTTTATTTTTTTATTATCATATCCTATATATATAAATATTATATTTATATATATATATATATATATATATATATATATATATATATATATATATATATATATATATATATATATATATATATATATATATATATATAAATATATATATATTATAATATTTTTTATATATATATATATATATATATATATATATATATATGTAAACACATATTTTTCTAGTGTTGGATAGAGTAGCGAGGAGTTGCCCCCCCACCCCCCCCCATAACACTGATTCCAGGCATGGTCTCAATGGACATAGTTAGCAGAGAATCTGGGATAAAACTCTCGGCATACATCGGTGTTCATGATATTATCTCTGCTTTCAGGTCGTTGTCAGCTTACAAGATGTGACGAGGTTCAGTTTTTCGCACTTGACAGCGATTTGAAGGGACGGGAGGCTGAATAATGGATAGGGATTGCGTGAAGTTAATGGAGAGAGATCTCGGTGTAGAGCAGACAGGCCATGGAAGTATAGAGGAGAAGGTTCTGGATGAGTGAAGATGAGTCTATTGGCAGGGTTTTCTATGTCACAGAGATGTAATCCTCCCGGTTATGATGGACTGATCATCACCAAGGGCCCGAGCTGTCCCCCTTCCCTCCTAGATACAAAGACTTCCAGCTACGGTCAATGTGTGCCAATCTACCAGCCAAGAAGTCCCAGAATCAATAGTCTACATTTATGGTGCCCCACCAGTGGCCTAGGGAGCGCATGTGGCACGTCAACGTTGCATAGGGCCCTTGAAGATAGTTGTCTGGGCTATGATGGACTGATCATCACCAAGGGCCCGTGCTGCCCCCCTTCCCTACTAGATACAAAGACTTCCAGCTACGATCAATGTGTGTCAATCTACCAGCGAAGAAGTCCCAGAATCGATAGTCTACATTTATGGAGCCCAACCAGCGGCCCAGGGGGCGCATTTGGCATGTCAACGTTGCATAGAGCCCTTGAAGATAGTTGTCTGGGCTATGATGGACTGATCATCACCAAGGGCCCGTGCTGCCCCCCTTCCCTCCTAGATACAAAGACTTCCAGCTACGGTCAATGTGTGTCAATCTACCAGCCAAGAATCCCTGAATCAATAGTCTATATTTATGGTGCCGACTAGTGGCCTAGGGGGAGCATGTGGCACATCAACGTTGCATAGGCATACATCGGTGTTCATGATATTATCTCTGCATTCAGGTCCTTGTCAGCTTACAAGATGTGACGAGGTTCAGTTTTTCGCACTTGACAGCGATTTGAAGGGACGGGAGGCTGAATAATGGATAGAGATTGCGTGAAGTTAATGGAGAGAGATCTCGGTGTAGAGCAGACAGGCCATGGAGAAGTATAGACGAGAAGGTTCTGGATGAGTGAAGATGAGTCTATTGGTAGGTTTTCTATGTCACAGAGATGTAATCCTCCCGGTTATGATGGACTGATCATCACCAAGGTCCCGAGCTGAGCCCCTTCACTCCTAGATACAATGTGTGTCAATCTACCAGCCAGGAAGTCCCAGAATCAATTGTCTACATTCATGGTGCTCAACCAGTGGCCTAGGAGGCGCATGTGGCACGTCAACGTTGCATAGGGCCCTTGGAGACAGTTGTCTGGGCTATGATGAACTGATCATCACCAAGGGCCCGAGCTGTCCCCCTTCCCTCCTAGATACAAAGACTTCCAGCTACGGTCAATGTGTGTCAATCTACCAGCCAAGAAGTCCCAGAATCAATTGTCTACATTCATGGTGCCCGACCAGTGGCCTAAGGTGCGCATGTGGCACGTCAACATTGCATAGGACCCTTGGAGACAATTGTCTGGGCTATAATGGACTGATCATCACCAAGGGCCCGAGCTGTCCCCCTTCCCTCCTAGATTTAAAGACTTCCAGCTACGGTCAATGTGTGTCAGTCTACCAGCCAAGAAGTCCCAGAATGGATTGTCTGCATTCATAGTGCCCGACCAGTGGCCTAGGGGGCGCATGTGGCACGTCAACATTGCATAGGGCCCTTGGAGATAGTTGTCTGGGCTTACTGAAGCCTATAACCATTAATACATCATTAAATGTCCTTTTAGCAATCAAATTACAATTTGACCTGATATCAACTATACAGCAGGGCTGGAGTACGAGAGGAAGAAGCAGCACAAGGAGCCAATCAGTTCATGTGCTGACAAGAAGAATGCTGATAGGAGGAGAGGGCAGAGTGACGGAGAGATGAGCCCATCACTGTGCTGCTTCTTGGTTTACTATCCAGTCATAGGCTGGGGGGTGGTTCTAGAACAACCTGGGGTCAGAGGAAATGGGTTGAAATGATGCTGGCCATTAGGACTGAGGACAACTAGTGGGAGAAAATAAAAGTTATTTTTTTTCTTAGATCCAGTTGTGCCGAAACACGGCCCCATATACAACCAAGCATATCAACTCTACCAGGCATGGACAAAGAGTCTGCGTCTCCAATATAATCCAAAGAAAGATAAAAAAGATGCTGCCTCTCATTTTACTGTCCAATCACAGGCAGAGGGGATGGGTTCAGGAAGACCTGGGTTTAGAGGACGTGGGTTGAATTACTGTTGGCCCTTAGGCTGAAGACATCTAGTGGCAGAAAAAGTTTTTTTCTTTGATCCAGTTGTGCTGTTACACGCCCCATATACAGCCAAGTTGATCAACTCTAAGATGCATGGAGAAGAACTCTCCATCCCCAATATAATCCAAATTAAAACAAGAAGATGCCGGTACACGCTCCAACCCTCCAAAGTGTTCTTTACTATCACTAACCAACCATCGCTTATGCGTTTCAGCCCAAATGGGCCTTAGTCCCACCAAAACACGTAAGACAAGCTTGGTTTGTAGTGGCACTTGGAAGCTTCAACAACGAAGGACCCTTCGGAGGATAGGAACGTGTGCCGGCATCTTTTTTGTTTTTCCTTGAATTAAAGCTCTTCATTAGATAAAACAGATGGCTGTCTTCCGGTTCAGACAAAAAAAAGCCGTATACCGGTAAACACTATCAAACCGCCGGGAGGGGACACACAGATAAAAGTTATTGCCATTCTCCGATGTGACTCTCAGGCTCGGGGTTGTCAGGAAGTCTGGCCAAACATCTGAGGTTCTCAGAAAAGGAAAAAGAGATGTTTAATAGCCGCCACTTAACGCTCCAGATTCTTCGGCAACATAAAATATAAATTCATCTTATTGTTTAAAAAGCAGATAACATCAGCAAATGCGCCGGTATGGATGAAATATAAATTGGTTATTGATCGTGTAAAAATGAGCCTTGAATGGAGCCAAACATTACATTATTGAAGGACGGCCCTTCTGGATGAACTACGGCAAGAGACCCAGAGTCTCGCCTCCTTCCATGGAGTCTCTTGTTTGCAGCTTGAGAGATACAAAGTCATTAAAGAGAACGAGTCGGAAAGGAGCATCTGTGA
Organism: Lithobates clamitans; assembly: GCA_037952925.1. Taxonomy (NCBI): domain Eukaryota; kingdom Metazoa; phylum Chordata; class Amphibia; order Anura; family Ranidae; genus Lithobates; species Lithobates clamitans. Next base: position 69,667 of record JBBGZY010002261.1, on the reverse strand, counting down.
AGATTTAACTCTTCTCTCTAAGGCTCTAAGGTTCACACATACGCGATTTGAACCACCTATGTGCCTAAGGGCCATGTCATGCTGCCAATACTATCTGCCATGAAACGCCAGAAGTGAACCTAAAAAGTGCCCGTGAACGCCTAAAACAGTGCACTTAGGATGGGTCAAATGGTCTCCTCCCGAAACAGGTGGGACCCTTCCCTGAACCCCCCCACCCCAGGTCACAGGACTCCCGATGGGGGTAAGGCCCACTCAGGTCCACCTGCTCAAAAGGCCCGGTTGACCCAGTTCCTCATGATCGGCCAAAGGCCAACCAACGAGTTCTGAGTGGGGGTGCTCTCCCAAAGAGAGAATCCCTAGAGCAGCGGAGGAAGGAACCTAAGGACCACACATCCTCCCACTAGACTTCAGGTTAGGCCTGAAGACCAGCACTCTACAATCTGTCAGGACGCCCTTCAGAACAAAGATGTGTGCGTGTGATGAAAAGAGGATCTAGCACAGTTGACCAATATTCTGCATGGTCGTGCTCATTTGGGCAAGAATGCACACAGGCGCATTAGGATTGTGCCGACGCACGCCCTCGTGCACGCTGTCGCAGATGTGTGCACTAGCGCATGCTCATGTAGAACTGCCACCAAACGCCCTATATAAGGATGACAGCAGTAACTAGAGTTTGCTGGATGGTCTTCAGCTTACCTGTACTTCTTGTTCTTTTGCTTCCTGTATTCATTGGACCTCCTGCTACTGACTCGGCTTGTCTCTGGTCCTCCTGCTGCCTGACTCCTCGTTTGATCCCCAGCTTGTTATAAAGACTCTGCCTCTCCTGACCAACTGTGTATGACTCTGGCTTGCTCTCCTGATTATTTTTCTGTTTTTCCTGGTTCCTGTGTATGACCCTGGCTCTGTTCCTGACTACGCTCCTGCCTCTCCTCCAGCTTGATTCTCCTTGTGTGACCTCGGCTCTAATCCTGACTATGCCTCTTCTGCCAGTCTGATCGCTCTCCTGCCTCGGGTGCCATCTTGGTTGTGGTCCCTGCCTCAGTCTTGCTACACCTCCAAAGCTTACAGAGGTCAGGCCATCAGCCTTGACAGACCATCTGATGTCTACTCAGCCAGTGCCTCTGCAAGTAGATCCGATGAGGGATCGGATCTACTTAAATGGCACCCCTGCTTCTTTGAGCCTTGCACTCTCTGTTCCCACCTCCAGGGGTGCTCACTGCTTAGCCACAATGAAATCCCCTTTGTCAATCAAGGTGCAGTGGCTAGGCCTTGCTGCCTGGTAACAAAAATTGTCCTGGTTTCTGCCAAAAGGCCCAGCCCATGAGGAGTAGTGCAGAAAGGTAACTATATTGAAAGCCATAAAACCTATAGTGATCCTAGGAGCACTCCTGGGTCACCACTCCAAGAGGGTGCCTAATACCGCCACCTTCCTGACCCCTGACCATGCACTGGGAACCTTGGAATCCCCCACTCTAGGTTAGTACTGCCCACCCCACCTTACCTTGCGGGTGCTCATTTCAAGTTACTTCTCACCGAGAATATCCCTTAGGACCCCCATCACACTAGCAGGGATACTATATGGCCATCAATCCCAGCCAGGATGCCAGAATAATGGTGAAGCTCCCCTACTGGACACTGACAAGAACAGATACTACACTTGATATTACCCAAAAGTTCAAGAAGCAATCTGTCACTTTGATGAGCAAAGCAGGGAGCGAAACTCTCACCTGCTTGCATGTGCTACTTTCTCATTGGTGACTTGGGTTTTGCAGCAATTTTAACAACAAGGGAATGACACCTCAGTACTATGTCTTGTGAGAGAGCGATGCATCCCCTCTATTTCTTAGCCTTCGGAATCCCACAGGAACCCCATAAGAGCCCCATAGGAACTCTATAATAGCCTTAGGAACCCCATAATACCTTTGGGACCCCACAGGTACCCCATAACAGCCTTAGGAGGCCCATAGAAAAACCATAATAGCCTTAGAAACCCCATAATGCCTTTGAGAACCCCACAGGAACCCCTTTAATAGCACTGGGAGCACCATAAAAACACCATAATAGCCTTAGGAGCCCCATAATAGACTTAGGAACCCGTACAAAAGCCTTAGGAACCCCACAATAGCCTTAGAAACCCCACAGGTAGCCCATACCAGCCTTAGGAAGCCCATAGAAACCCCGTGATAGCCTTAGGAACCCCATAATACCTTTGGGAACTCCCCAGGAACCCCTTAATAGCCTTATGAACATCATAGAAACTCCATAATAGCCTTAGGAACCTGTTTAAAAGCCCTTGGAGGAACACCATGATAGTCTTAGGAACCCCATAATACCTTTGGGACCCCACAGGTACCCCATAACAGCCTTAGGAGGCCCATAGAAACACCATAATAGCCTTAGAAACCCCATAATGCCTTTGAGAACCCCACAGGAACCCCTTTAATAGCACTGGGAGCACCATAGAAACACCATAATAGCCTTAGGAGCCCCATAATAGACTTAGGAACCCATACAAAAGCCTTAGGAACCCCACAATAGCCTTAGAAACCCCACAGGTAGCCCATACCAGCCTTAGGAAGCCCATAGAAACCCCATGATAGCCTTAGGAACCCCAGAATACTTTTGGGAACTCCACAGGAACCCCTTAATAGCCTTAGGAACATCATAGAAACTCCATAATAGCCTTAGGAACCTGTTTAAAAGCCCTTGGAGGAACGCCATGATAGTCTTAGGAACCCCTTAATAGCCTTGCCATCACTAAGTTGTCAAAAGTGACACGCTAACCTCTTACAATGGATGAAGGATTGATCTGTGTGTGGCCATCCTCAGTACAGCAGGCATTTGTATGACTGTCAGATCCAGACATAAATAGTAAATGGGAGGAATGTAGCTGCGTAAGGACCTCGGGGAGCGCGACCAAACAGCTAAAAGTAATGTAAACTCTGCTCGGAATGCATGACTGGTAAGGTACAAACATTTAAAACCAGAAAAAGAATGTCTATATTATGTATCTTCATTGGCAGTCTGCACCGGTGGCCAACTGAGAGTAGGTTTACCTGGAGGCACCCCCACCCCCATCTTTCTTACACGTTCGCACCAGATCCTAAATTTGCTCAAGGCAGCTGAAGACACCCAGTGTGCTCTGTACTGAATCCAAAAAAAGCAAAGGAAACAACAGCTGATCAACAAAATCCTAAAGCTAGCAAAAAAGGAGACGCATGGAGGTAAGTCGATACTATGAACAATACAAAAATTCTCTTACGCTTATTCCAGCTAGGCAGCCTAGTAAGCCTGCTCCCATTGTACTCATTGCTATATACACTCACTGAGCAATTTATTAGGAACACCTGTACACCAGCTTATTCATGCATGGAACCACACAGATACAGGTCAGGAGCTCCGATTACTGTTCACAACCAACACCAGGGTGTGGAAATAATGTGATTTTGGCTGTGGGATGATTTGGTTGGTTGGGGTATTCCTGTAAGTGCTGATCTCTAGGATTTTTTACACACAGCAGTCTCTAGAGTTTTTCTCAGAATGGTGTACAAAAATAAAAAAAAATAAGATTAGAAAAAAAACAAAAACATTGAGCATCAGTTCTGTACATGGAAGTGTCTTGAGAGAGGTCAGAGGAGAATGACCAGACCAGTTGGAGCCGACAGAAAGGCTATGGTAGGTCAGATAATGGCTCTTTGCAACTGGATTGAAAATAAAAACATCCTCGAATGTGCAACACATGGAATCTTGAGGTGGATGCTCTACAACAGCAGAAGACCAACATGGGCTCCACTCCTGTCAGTCAAGAATAGAAATCTATGGCTGCAATGGACTCAGGATCACGAAAACTGGACTGGACTGGAAAAAAAATGAATAGTCTTCAAGACCCGAAGACCACGTTGGATTCCACTCTTGTCCACCAAGAACAGAAAGCTAAGATTACAATAGACTCAGGATCATTAAACTGGACAGATTGAGACTAGAAAAATGTATGCAGTTGACAAATCTATGTCAACATGGAGTAGAATCTCAAAAGGAATGTTTGTGGGATGTGGAATCCATGCCACGAAGAACTGAGGGAAGCCCTACCCTGTATTAGAACAGTAAGGTTAAACAAATAAATATTTTCTAAAAGGAAAAAAAAACATTTCAGAATGTTCAATGCGTGGAAACTTGAGGTGGATGGTCTACAACAGCAGAAGACCACCATGGGTTCCACCCCTGTCAGCCTGGAATAGAAAGCTGAGGCTGCAATGGTCTCAGGATCATTGAAACTGGACGGATAGAGAATGGAAACATGTAGCCTGGTCTGATGAATCTCCACAGATGGCAGACCAGTCACCAGATCCGAATCCAGTAAAACACCTTTGGGATGTGGAAGAACAGAAAATTTTCAGCATTAATACACAGCTGACAAATCTATGTCAACATGGAGCAGAATCTTAAAGGAATGTTTGTGGAATTTTGAATCCATGCCATGAAGAACTGAGGGAAGCCCTACCCAGTATTAATATAGTAAGGTTAAACAAATAGGTATGTTGTAAAAGGAAAAAAAACATCTCAATGTGTACAATGCGTAGAACCTTGAGGTGGATGGTCTACAAGAGCAGAAGACCACCATGGGTTCCACTCCTGTCAACCAAGAACAGAAAGCTGAGGCTGCAATGGACTCAGAATCACCAAGACGGGACAGATAGAGACTGGAAAAGTTTAGCCTTGTCCAATGAATCTCCACTCATGGTAGGCCAGTGACCAGATCTGAATCCAGGAGAACACCTCTGAGATGTGGAAGAATGGGAGATTTGAAGCAATAATATGCAGCTGACTATGTCAACATGGAGCAGAATCCCAAAGGAATGTTTGTGGAATGTGGAAACCATGCCACAAAGAACTGAGGGAAGCCCTACCCAGTATTAGTATAGTAAGGTTAAAATAATAAGGATTCACTAAAAGGAAAAATGTGGCAATGTATGATACGCAGTGCCTTGCCAAACTAAATATCAACCGTTTAGGGTTTACATCTACTTTTAACGCAGCTGAGGGTCCCAAAGATGCGTTCATCGCCCATTGACAGCTCATAATGTTGGTTCAGGTTGATCATTTATATACATTGAAGATACATGCTCTTTCGGCAGGTTGCTCTACTAGTTGTCTCACCAACCACCTGTCCAATCATGCAGAATGTTTTTATGTACCATGGTATGTAATTTTAATTTTGTATAAATAAACAAATCTTTAATGGGATTTAATCTACAGCTGTGTATATTTTTTGGTTGTCTATTTAGGAATCGGGTAAGTAGAAGTCCAGAGAACAGTTCTTTTTTTTATGTTTATTGTTGAGTTGTACCTAGGACTTTGGGCCCTGAAGGGTGTTGCTGTTCCACGTAGTGGAGAATCAAGGGTCCCAGCAATGCAGCAGGAGGGCCATATATACCCCCAAAAAACATGAAATGCCTGATTCAGAGGCATCCTTTACACCAGTGGTTCTCAACCTCAGTCCTCAAGTACCCCCAAAGGGCCATGTTTTCAGGTTTTCCTTTACTTTGCACAGCTGCTTTACAATCCATATCAATGACATGGTATTGATAAGAGATATTTTATCTAAGGGAAGATCCCCAAACATGGCCGGTTGGAGGTACTTGAGGACTGAGGTTGAGAACCACTGCTTTACACTATATGGATATGGAGTTCAAGTTTTTCCAGTGGCGGGTCCTGGTAATACTGCAACATACAAAGACATTTTAGACAAGTGGGCTCTCCAACCTTGTGGTAACGTTTTAGTGAAGGCCCTTTTCTGTTTCAGCATGACTGTACACCTGTGTACAAAGCCAGCTTCATAAAAACATGGTGAGACCAGTTTGGTGTGGAAGAACTCAAGTGTCCTGCACAGATTCCTGACATCAACCCTACTTTTGGAAGACCTTTGGGATCTTGTCTTCTCATCCAACATCAGTACCTACCCTCAACTCTGTTGAACCCTTTTCAGATCAAATCTTCTCATCCCAAAGGTGTTCAGTAGGTTTGAGGTCATGGAGGAACTCGAGTATCCTGCAGAGAGCCCTGACCTCAACCCTACTGAACACATTTGGGATGAATTGGAATGTCGATTGTAAGCCAGGTTTTTTCATCCAACATCAGTGCCTGACCTCACAATGAACACTATATCCCACAGACACCCTCCAAAATCTTGTGGAAAGCCTTCCCAGAAGAGGATGTTATAGCAACAAAGGGGGACAACTCCATATTAGTGGCTATGGTTTAGGAATGGGACATACAACAAGCTCATATAAGTGTGATGGGTGGAGGAACTCCAGTGTCCTGTACAGAACCCTGACCTTAACCCTACTGAACAGCTTTAGGATGAATTGGAACCCTGATGACAAGCCAGGTCTTCTCATTCAACATCAGAACCTGACCTCACAGGTGGGCACAAATTCCCATGGACACTCCAAAACCTTATAGAAAGTCTTCCTAGAAGGGTGGAGCATGTCACAAAGAGGAGCAACTCCATATTAATGGCCGTGGTTTTAGAATAGAATGTCTACCAAGCTTAAACAGGCAACAGGCATGATGGAAGGAGGAAGTCAGAGCCCTGACCTCAAACCTACTGAACACATTTGGCATGAATTGGAACGCCTAAATGTGAGCCAGGTCTTCTCATCCAGCATCAGTACCTGACCTCACAAATGGGCACAAATCCCCACAGACGGCCTCCAAAATCTTGTGGAAAGCCTTCCCAGAAGAGTGGAGGATGTTATAGCCACAAAAGGGGGGCAATTCCATATTAATGGCCATGGTTTTGGAATGAGATGTCATTACCTACCAAGCTGCGGCAGGTGGATGTGTACAGAGTCCTGACCTTAGTCCTTTGGGATTAATTGGAATGCCCATTGTGAGTTAGGTCTTCTCAGCCCAACATCAGTACAAAGCCTTCCCAGAAGACCACAAGCTTGTGAACCATCACAGCTACTCATATCAAATAGCAGGTGAAAGGGGAATAGCTTTTGTAGTCTTTTGTAAGAGCAAGAATGGGTTTTCACATGGGGACATTCATCCTTGACCTTCCTATGAGTGAAGTTTTGACATGTTTGTCGACATCAAACCATTATGTAGTTGACGTTGTGATGGCCAGATGTCCACAAACATGTCCAAGCTTTACCCATGAGAAGGTCAAGGTTGAACGCCCCCATGTGAAAACCTGTCCTTGCCCTTAGCAAAGATTATGGAACCTATCCCAGATGTCCACAAACATGTCTAAGCTTTACCCATGAGAAGGTCAAGGTTGAACGCCCCCATATGAAAACCTGTCCTTGCCCTTAGCAAAGACTATGGAACCTATCCCAGATGTCCACAAACACGTCCAAGCTTTACCCACGAGAAGGTCAAGGTTGAACGCCCTCATGTGAACACCTGTCCTTGCCCTTAGCAAAGACTATGGAACCTATCCCAGATGTCCACAAACATGTCCAAGCTTTACCCACGAGAAGGTCAAGGTTGAACGCCCTCATGTGAAAACCTGTCCTTGCCCTTAGCAAAGACTATGGAACCTATCCCAGATGTCCACAAACATGTCCAAGCTTTACCCACGAGAAGGTCAAGGTTGAACGCCCTCATGTGAACACCTGTCCTTGCCCTTAGCAAAGACTATGGAACCTATCCCCCCTTTCACCTGCTATCCTACCAATAATGTCCTAGAAAAAAAGAATCCTTTATCTCGAGTAATCTAACTATATCTATCTCCCCATCTCCATCCAAACACAAAGTATACACTGCAAGCATTCTTGTGGTATAAATAGATTTGCCGGAAAGATTAAAGGAACTCCTTTGTCTCATGTATTCCAGCAATCATCTGTAAAATTACTCTGCCTATTGAAGTAATCCTGCCTGTAATTACACTTAATAATTCAGTATTTGATTTCTCCCGTCTAATTGATGCTGAAGTTGACATTCTTCTCTCCAGGTTTTGAATGGTTCCCCTCCCCCCCCAAGCACGGCGCTACACATTGCACAAGCAATTCGCCGATCTAAACAGAAACATCCCAAGCTATAGAATTAAAGAGACATTTCTGGAAGTTGTAACAATAAACCTGAATCTGTAGAAGATAAGGGAGATCATGTATGGATGTGGGTGACGGGTCTGAAGGCATAGCAGGTTGTGGTAAAAGCCTGGGACCTCCGAAAACACGGTAAGCTGAGAAGGCCGGGGTCAGGTGACAATGTGCACAGGTGAGCTCCAGGCCCATACAAAGGACACAGATCAATGCAGTTCTGTAATCATTAATATATCATTAACCCCTCTATGACAGTTATATATATATATGGGGCAGGAGGACGGGTTGGCCTTAACCCCCCAGCTAGGGTTGGCACCTCCTCCCTTTAAAACCAAACACGTTATTTCACAGGTTCTGTGGCAGATTACGGTGCTAATTAATCTCACTTGTTGCCTTATCTGCCTTAAATTATCCTCAGAACCCGAGTAATTCATATGTGCTGGGGCTGAAAGCGATGAGGTGGCAACCCTACTCCGAACGTCCACATACACTCAGATGCCACTTTATTGGGTCCTTCTTGTTAGTAGCGGGTTGGACCCCCTTTATTAGGTCCCCCTTGCTAGTAGTGGGTTGGACCCCCTTTATTAGGTCCTTCTTGCTAGTAGCGGGTTGGACCCCCTTTATTAGGTCCCCCTTGCTAGTAGCGAGTTGGACCCCCTTTATTAGGTCCTCCTTGCTAGTACCGGGTTGGACCCCCTTTATTAGATCCACCTTGCTAGTAGCGGGTTGAACCCCCTTTATTAGATCCACCTTGCTTGTAGTGGGTTGGACCCCCTTTATTAGGTCCACCTTGCTAGTAGCAGGTTGGAGCCTCTTTATTAGGTACCCCTTGCTAGTAGTGGGTTGGAGCCCCTTTATTAGGTCCTCCTTGCTAGTAGCGGGTTGGACCCCCTTTATTAGGTCCCCCTTGCTAGTAGCGGGTTGGACCCCCTTTATTAGGTCCTCCTTGCTAGTAGCGGGTTGGACTCCCCTTTATTAGGTCCTCCTTGCTAGTAGCGGGTTGGACTCCCCTTTATTAGGTCCCCCTTGCTAGTAGCGGGTTGGACCCCCTTTATTAGGTCCTCCTTGCTAGTAGCGGGTTGGACTCCCCTTTATTAGGTCCTCCTTGCTAGTAGCGGGTTGGACCCCCTTTATTAGGTCCTCCTTGCTAGTAGCGGGTTGGACCCCCTTGGGCCTTCATTCTTGGTGGCATAGATACAACAAGATGTTGGAAATGTTCCTCAGAGATTTTGCTCCATAGTGACCTGATAGCATCACACAGTTGCTGCAGATTTGTCGGCTGCACATCCATGATGCCAATCTCCCGTTCCATCACATCCCAAAGGTGCTCTATTGGATGAGATGTGGTGAGTGTGGAGGCCATTGGAGTACAGGGACCTCATTGTCCAGTGGTGAGATGATTGGAGCTTTGTGACATGGTGCATTATCCTGCTGGAAGGAGCCATCAGAAGATGGGGACACTGTAGTCATAAAGGGATGGACATTGTCAGCAACAATACTCAGGTAGGTCGTTGTGTATAAACCATGATCAATTGGTACTAAGGGGCCCAAAGTGTGCCAAGAAAATATTCCCCCCACCACCAGCCTGAACCGGTGATACCCCATCCCCCACATCATTACGCCCCCACCACCAGCCTGAACCGGTGATACCCCATCCCCCACACCATTACACCCCACCACCAGCCTGAACCGGTGATATCCCATCCCCCACACCATTACACCCCACCACCAGCCTGAACCGGTGATACCCCATCCCCCACACCATTACACCCCACCACCAGCCTGAACCGGTGATATCCCATCCTCCACACCATTACACCCCCACCACCAGCCTGAACCGGTGATACCCCATCCCCCACACCATTACACCCCCACCACCAGCCTGAACCGGTGATATCCCATCCCCCACACCATTACACCCCCACCACCAGCCTGAACCGGTGATACCCCATCCCCCACACCATTACACCCCACCACCAGCCTGAACCGGTGATATCCCATCCTCCACACCATTACACCCCCACCACCAGCCTGAACCGGTGATACCCCATCCCCCACACCATTACACCCCCACCACCAGCCTGAACCGGTGATATCCCATCCCCCACACCATTACACCCCCACCACCAGCCTGAACCGGTGATATCCCATCCCCCACACCATTACACCCCCACCATCAGCCTGAACCGGTGATATCCCATCCCCCACACCATTACACACCACCACCACCACCAGCCTGAACCGGTGATAGCCCATCCCCCACACCTGAACCGGTGATATCCCATCCCCCACACCATTACACCTCCACCACCAGCCTGAACCGGTGATATCCCATCCTCCACACCATTACACCCCCACCACCAGCCTGAACCGGTGATATCCCATCCCCCACACCATTACAGCCCCACCACCAGCCTCAGCCGGTGATACCCCATCCCCCACACCATTACACCCCCACCACCAGCCTGAACCGGTGATATCCCATCCCCCGCACCATTACACCCCCACCACCAGCCTGAACCGGTGATATCCCATCCCCCACACCATTACAGCCCCACCACCAGCCTGAACCGGTGATATCCCATCCCCCACACCATTACACCCCCATCACCAGCCTGAACCGGTGATACAAGGCAGGATGGATCCATGCGCCAAATTCTGACCCCACCATCTGAAGGTCGCAGCTGAAATCCAGACTCATCAGACCAGGTAACGTTTTTCCAATCTTCTATTGTCCAATTTTGGGGATCCTGTGCCAATTGTAGCCTCAGTTTCCTGTTCTTAGCTGACAGGAGTGGCACCCGGTGTGGTCTTCTGCTGCTGCAGCCCATCTGCTCCAAGGTTGGATGTGTTGTGCATTCAGAGATGGTCATCTGCATACCTTGGATTTAACGAGAGGTTATTGGAGTTACTGTTGTCTTTCTATCATCTGGAACCAGTCTGCCCATTCTCCTCTGACCTCGACAAGGCATTTTCCTCCACACAACTACCGCTCACTGGATATTTTCTCTTTTTCTCACCATTCTCTGTAAACCCTGAGAGATGATTGTGTGTGAAAATCCCAGAAAAACTCAGACCAGCCCGTCTGCCACCAACAACCACGCCACGTTCAAAGTCACCGAGATCCCCTTTCTCCGATTTGAACTTCAGCAAGTCTTCACCACGTCTAGAAGCCTAAATGCATTGAGGTGCTACCATGTGATTGGCTAATTAGCAATTTGTGTTAACAAGTAATTGAACAGGTGTACCCATTAAAGTGGCAGGTGAATGTATATGCATTGTTGTTTATTCTGGGACACACTCGATTGGCACGCCTTGTACTACCAACAATTGGCAGTACCCGTTATGGGGTTGTCACCCTGGTTGTCACTGTGTGCTCCTGCCTGAGACTACAATTACTCTGCCAATGTAAGCGGAGCATGCCAAGAGCACAAGTCCATGCCACACTTCTTCTCGCTATCAGAACAACAACCCTACTGCTTGAGGTTTTAACCCTCCGCCATCTTGTGCCCATCTCCTTGCCAGAGGCCTCCTCACGACATTCCCAGTCATTGACCTTTATAACCCAAGGAAGGAATGTCCACACAGGAAGTTAGGATTGCTGAACTGTACTGATGTTACCAATTCGAAGAAGGAAAAGTTCTTAGCAGCACATCACGTGTTTCACCCCGCCCATGGGTCTTAGTCATGGGCGGGACGAAACACGTCGAGCGGGGCCTGGATGGAGCCCGTGCTGAGGCTGTTTTCACATATAGACTTTTGTAGTGATGTGCAGCCAAGGACTTTTCCTTCTTCAGATTGGTATCCACAGAGCTGGGACGAACTCCATCCTCCCCTGCACTCCCAGCGGTTTATCGGAAGAGAGCCCAGAGCCGCACCCACAGTCCGGCATTACTGATGTTACTTTAAGATAACATTATAGTCATATCACATAGACCTACTATCCGGGGTCACTTGACAGCATTTTGGCAATCACTTATAGTGGACAATCCGCAGTGGTCACATGTGAAAGCAGTACACCTTAGTAGGCCATCTTCCCTACATAGTCTCTTTGCTCCTCATCAGTACTGACTCAGAAGGTCCTGGTTTGTCTTAGGCTGTCTGTATGCAGCTCACTGCTCCTTACAAGTAGCCTCCTGAGAGTCACCTCTCGCTGGGTACACTCAGGTCCTCCAAGGGGATAGTCTCACTCTAAGGAACACTTGGCCTGGCCTAAAAGGCCTTTTGCAACCCACTCTAGCCTCCTCCACCATAATAGTCAGGATGTCTACAGCCATCTCTTCTGGGTGCTGGTCTACCTCTCCCTGTTCTCCAGACCTGTCCAGGGCCTCCACTAGCAGACTACATCAGCCTGATGGTGGGGTCTCTCATTCCCTGATGGTGGGGCCTCTCGTTCCCTGATGGTGGGATCTCTCATTCCCTGATGGTGGGGCCTCTCGTTCCCTGATGGTAGGATCTCTCATTCCCTGATGGTGGGGTCTCTCATTCCCTGATGGTGGGATCTCTCATTCCCTGATGGTGGGATCTCTTATTCCCTGATGGTGGGGTCTCTCATTCCCTGATGGTGGGGTCTCTCGTTCCCTGATGGTGGGATCTCTCATTCCCTGATGGTGGGGTCTCTCATTCCCTGATGGTGGGGTCTCTCATTCCCTGATGGTGGGATCTCTCATTCCCTGATGGTGGGGTCTCTCATTCCCTGATGGTGGGATCTCTCATTCCCTGATGGTGGGATCTCTCATTCCCAGATGGTGGGGTCTCTCATTCCCTGATGGTGGGATCTCTCAATACCTGATGGTGGGATCTCTCATTCCCTGATGGTGGGATCTCTCATTCCCTGATGGTGGGGTCTCTCATTCCCTGATGGTGGGATCTCTCATTCCCTGATGGTGGGATCTCTCATTCCCTGATGGTGGGATCTCTCATTCCCTGATGGTGGGGTCTCTCATTCCCTGATGGTGGGGTCTCTCATTCCCTGATGGTGGGATCTCTCATTCCCTGATGGTGGGATCTCTCATTCCCTGATGGTGGGATCTCTCATTCCCTGATGGTGGGGTCTCTCATTCCCTGATGGTGGGGTCTCTCATTCCCTGATGGTGGGATCTCTCATTCCCTGATGGTGGGATCTCTCATTCCCTGATGGTGGGATCTCTCATTCCCTGATGGTGGGGTCTCTCATTCCCTGATGGTGGGATCTCTCATTCCCTGATGGTGGGATCTCTCATTCCCTAATGGTGGGGTCTCTCGTTCCCTGATGGTGGGGTCTCTCATTCCCTGATGGTGGGGCAGAGCTGAATAGTGTTACTTGCTTTCTACTGGCAGAGCTGAGTAGTGTTCCTTGCTCTGTACTGGCAGAGCTGAGTAGTGTTACTTGCTCTGTACTGGCAGAGCTGAGTAGTGTTCCTTGCTCTGTGTTGGCAGAGCTGAGTAGTGTTACTTGCTCTCTACTGGCAGAGCTGAGTAGTGTTATTTGCTCTGTACTGGCAGAGCTGAGTAATGTTACTTGCTCTCTACTGGTAGAGCTGAGTAGTGTTACTTGCTCTCTACTGGCAGAGCTGGGTAGTGTTACTTGCTCTGTGCTAGCAGAGCTGAGTAGTGTTACTTGCTCTGTGTTGGCAGAGCTGAGTAGTGTTACTTGCTCTGTACTGGCAGAGTTGAGTAGTGTTACTTGCTCTGTACTGGCAGAGCTGAGTAGTGTTACTTGCTCTGTACTGGCAGAGCTGAGTAGTGTTACTTACTCTGTGTTTGCAGAGCTGAGTAGTGTTACTTGCTCTCTACTGGCAGAGTTGAGTAGTGTTACTTGCTCTGTACTGGCAGAGCTGATTAGTGTTACTTGCTCTGTGCTGGCAGAGCTGAGTAGTGTTACTTGCTCTCTACTGGCAGAGCTGAGTAGTGTTACTTGCTCTCTACTGGCAGAGCTGAGTAGTGTTACTTGCTCTCTACTGGCAGAGCTGAGTAGTGTTACTTGCTCTGTGTTGGCAGAGCTGAGTAGTGTTACTTGATCTGTACTGGCAGAGCTGAGTAGTTTTACTTGATCTGTACTGGCAGAGCTGAGTAGTGTTACTTGATCTGTACTGGCAGAGCTGAGTAGTGTTACTTGCTCTGTGCTGGCAGAGCTGAGTAGTGTTACTTGCTCTGTGCTGGCAGAGCTGAGTAGTGTTACTTGCTCTGTGGTGGCAGAGCTGAGTAGTGTTACTTGCTCTGTGCTGGCAGAGTTGAGTAGTGTTACTTGCTCTGTGTTTGCAGAGTTGAGTAGTGTTACTTGCTCTGTGGTGGCAGAGCTGAGTAGTGTTACTTGCTCTGTGGTGGCAGAGCTGAGTAGTGTTACTTGCTCTGTGGTGGCAGAGCTGAGTAGTGTTACTTGCTCTCTACTGGCAGAGCTGAGTAGTGTTACTTGCTCTGTGCTGGCAGAGCTGAGTAGCAGCCACACCCCTCAGTGTAAGCGTCCTCCCTCAAACTTGTGTTGCGGAGAAGGGGAGGGGGCATGTCTGACCAGGTCTGTTCATTGGTGGCTCTGACTCCGGTGGCTATGGGATTGGACAGTCATATTTAGACCCTGGACCATATAGTGGGACCATGGAGGTGGTTCTGAAGGTCTGTCTGATCACATATCTATTTCCGTGATTTGGTCTCTAACAAATAATCATTCCCTGTGTCTGGACGCCTTTAAGATGATTGGCCGTTTATTGATCAGCAGGGGGATTGATACGACGCACTTTGCAATGTCACCAGACAGAAGATCGGGGCTGTTGGGACGTAGAGGACGGCATTGCTGAAGATTCCTCCAGATTTCGGTCCATAAATCACGGAAGGTTGAACGTTCGATGTCCCCTTGTGCTGCCATTTCCATGAATGTTCATTTTTCAGCGAATGGTGAAGGTGACTTTGTGCTTCGTCATTTATTTCCAAGGTGTCCTTTGTTCCCTCCACAATGTACTTCTCTATGATTATCTCTAAATGTCACCGCCATCAAATATTCCTCCCACACACTTCTATAGGAGGAACCATTCCTATTCATTTTATTTAACAAAGTAACACATGGAACAAATCCCACTGATACTGCAGGCAGATGTGTATAAATGAGGGAACATAAGGAAAGCTAGATAGAGCCCGCCTTATCTCCTCCATGGAGGACGTCCAGCATCCTCTAGCCCTTTCCTCCCCAGCCTGACTTTCCCTTACAGCTTACGGAGCCAGGCCGGTCTCTAAACGCAAGGATGAGCAGGGGTGACCCCCCCCCTCCCCCAGCCAATAAGGAAGCCCAAAAATTGGCACTGAGAAGAACATGCCCAGCGAGGGACTGACCCCCTTAGCCATCAGAAATTTTGGGGCCCCTTACATAGTTTTAGGCCTGGGTCCACTGGCCCCTTTACAACAGAGTTTATCCCTTTCATTAGGGTCCTCAATGTTCCCCCACTTTTGTCACCAGTGTCCCCAGAGTCATTTATCCTTTTCATCAGGGTCCCCAGAGTTCTCCCTCCTTAAATTTGGGTCCCCATAGTTTGCCCTTACATCAGAGACCCCACTTTCATTAAGGTCCCTAATTCTCCCCTTACATTAGGATCCGGAAGTCCCTTCCTACACCAGGGTCCACATAGTCCCTCATACTTCAGGGTCCCCCAGAGCCCCTCTCCTTTAATCAGGGTCTACCCTTAAATCAGGGTTCCCAGAGTCTCCCCTCCTTAAATCAGGGACCCTAGAGTTCCCCCCTTACATCAGAGTCCCCCTATCATTAGGATCACCAAAGTCACCCTGTTACATCAGGGTCCCCAGAGCTCCCCTTACATCAGGGTCCCCAGAGCCCCCCTTACATCAGGGTCCCTAAAGCGACCTTACATCAGGGTTCCTAAAGCCCCCTTTACATCAGTGTCCCTAATGCGACCTTACATCAGGGTCCCCAGAGCCCCCCTTCATCAGGATCGGTACATCAGAGGCAAGGCTGTGTTAGCAGGGAGGCTGTTTGGGTATTTGGGCAGGATGCTCTGGTTGAGGCCCGGGCCCCTCAGGATGCCCAGGCCTCTTACATGTGTATGGGCTGTCCCCCCCCCCCCTCCTCCCCCGATGGTGGCCCTGTTTGTGCATGTTGCCGCAATTCGATGCAATTCTGCCCATGATTCCTAATCGCCCAAGTGTGAACAAAACCCCACTTCAATCGATGACAAAGTTATCGCTGAATAAACCGGCCAGTACAGGAAACGTAGAAATTGCTCCAAGGTCCCTAAGGGACAGGCGCCAGAGCTGAAAGGGTTAAAATAAAAAACACCAAAAATCAACTTTATTTTTTCCTTTCCCATTGATTCCAATGCATTTCACCAAAATGCCCATCATCACATTTCATCTAAATGGCCGACGTATTTTGCCGATTTGTTAAATTTTCTGAATCTTGGGGAAGGGAAAACTCTCAAGATTGTTTATCACTTTCAATGTCCTGTTGTTATCCATCGAAAACCCAACAATATCAGGTCAATGAAAAGGAGGAGATCAGCTATTCCACACTTCCTACAAGATGAATGTTTTCGTAAAATATCTGTATCTTCTGAGTCCTTCCCTGGAGAATCCCCGGAAGCTGTGTTCTCTCCAGAGTAAGGAAAATTGAATTATCTTCGGTCTGTTTAATCAATAGGCCTCAGCCGACCCCGCAATGTTTAATGAAGATCGCTGATAGACAATTAGGTGGACAAATTGAGGAGGAGCTCAAACCGGCTTTCATTGGTGTTCTGGATCAATGGCTTTTTATCAACAGCTGATGAGCTGGGAGGGGATGATTGTGGAAGAGCCGGGACAATCCTCATCACCAAGACAATCCTTGTTACTGAGACTATCCTCATCACCAAGACAATCCTCATCCCCGGGACAATCCTCATCGCCGGGACAATCCTCATCGCCGGGACAATCCTCATCACCGGGACAATCCTCATCACCGGGACAATCCTCATCACTGGGACAATCCTCATCACTGATCACTGGGACAAACCTCATCACCAAGATAATCCTCATCACTGGGACAATCCTCATCACCAAGACAATCCTCATTACTGAGACTATCCTCATCACCAAGACAATCCTCATCCCCGGGACAATCCTCATCACCGGGACAATCCTCATCACTGGGACAATCCTCATCACTGGGACAATCCTCATCACTGGGACAATCCTCATCACCAAGACAATCCTCATCACCAAGACAATCCTCATCACCGGGACAATCCTCATCACCGGGACAATCCTCATCACTGGGACAATCCTCCTTACTGAGACTATCCTCATCACCAAGACAATTCTCATTACCGGGACAATCCTCATCACCGGGACAATCCTCATCACCGGGACAATCCTCATCACCGGGACAATCCTCATCACTGGGACAATCCTCATCACCAAGACAATCCTCATCACCAAGACAATCCTCATCACCGGGACAATCCTCATCACCGGGACAATCTCCATCACTGGGACAATCCTCCTTACTGAGACTATCCTCATCACCAAGACAATTCTCATCACCGGGACAATCCTCATCACCGGGACAATCCTCCTTACTGAGACTATCCTCATCACCAAGACAATCCTCATCACTGATCACGAGGACAAACCTCATCACCAAGATAATCCTCATTACTGGGACAATTCTTATCACCAAGATAAACCTCATTACTGGGACAAACCTCATCAATGGGACAATCCTCATCACTGGGATAATCCGCATTACCTGGACAATCCTCATCACTGGGACAATCCTGGTCACCAGAACAATCCTTATCATTGATCACTGGGACAATTTTTTATCACCAAGACAATCCTCACCACTGGGACAATCCTCATCACCAGGACAATCCTCATTACTGAGACAATCCTCATCACCGGGACAATCCTCATCACCGGGACAATCCTCATCACTGGGACAATCCTCATCACTGATCACGAGGACAAACCTCATCACCAAGATAATCCTCATCACTGGGACAATCCTCATCACTGATCACGAGGACAATCCTTATCACCAAGATAAACCTCATCAATGGGACAATCCTCATCACTGGGACAATCCTTGTCACCGGGACAATTCTCATCACTGGGACAATCCTCATCACCAGAACAATCCTTATCATTGATCACTGGGACAATTTTTTATCACCAAGACAATCCTCACCACTGGGACAATCCTCATCACCAGGACAATCCTCATTACTGAGACAATCCTCATCAATGATCACTGGGACAATCCTCATCATTGGGATAATCCTCATCATCGGGACAATCCTCATCACTGGGACAATCCTCATCAATGATCACTGGGACAATCCTCATCATTGGGATAATCCTCATCATCGGGACAATCCTCATCACTGAGACAATCCTCATCAATGATCACTGGGACAATCCTCATCATTGGGATAATCCTCATCATCGGGACAATCCTCATCACTGAGACAATCCTCATCAATGATCACTGGGACAATCCTCATCATTGGGATAATCCTCATCATCAGGACAATCCTCATCACTGGGACAATCCTCATCACTGATCATGAGGACAAAACTCATCACCAAGATAAACCTCGTTACTGAGACTATCCTCATCACCAAGACAATTCTCATCACCAGGACAATCCTCATCACTGATCACGATGACAATCCTTATCACCAAGATAAACCTTATTACTGGGACAATTCTCATCACTGGGACAATCCTCATCACTGGGATAATCCGCATAACCAGGACAATCCTCACCACCAGTACAATCCTCATCACTGGGACAATCCTCATCATTGATCACTAGGACAATTTTTATCACCGAGACAATCCTCACCACTGGGACAATCCTCATCACCAGGACAATCCTCATTACTGGGACAATCCTCATCAATGATCACTGGGACAATCCTTATCACTGGGACAATCCTCATCACTGGGACAATCCTCATCATTGATCACTGGGACAATCCTCATCATTAATCACTGGGACAATCCTCATCATTGGCACAATCCTTGTCACTGGGACAATCCTCGTCATTGATCACTGGGACAATCCTCATCATTGGGACAATCCTCATCACTGGGACAATCCTCATCACTGGGACAATCCTCGTCATTGATCACTGGGACAATCCTCATCATTGATCACTGGGACTATCCTCATCACTGGGACAATCCTCATCATTGGGACAATCCTCATCACTGGGACAATCCTCGTCACTGGGACAATCCTTATCATTGATCACTGGGACAATCCTCATCATTGATCACTGGGACAATCCTCGTCATTGATCACTGGGACAATCCTCATCACTGGGATAATCCTCATCATTGGGACAATCCTCATCACTGGGACAATCCTCGTCATTGATCACTGGGACAATCCTCATCACTGGGACAATCCTCGTCATTGATCACTGGGACAATCCTCATCATTGGGACAATCCTCATTACTGGGACAATCCTCATCACTGGGACAATCCTCATCATTGGGACAATCCTCATTACTGGAACAATCCTCATCACTGGGACAATCCTCATCACTGGGACAATCCTCATCATTGGGACAATCCTTATTACTGGGACAATCCTCATCACTGGGACAATCCTCATCACTGGGACAATCCTCATCACTGGGACAATCCTCATCATTGGGACAATCCTCATCACTGGGACAATCCTCATCATTGGGACAATCCTTATTACTGGGACAATCCTCATCACTGGGACAATCCTCATCATTGGGACAATCCTCATCACTGGGACAATCCTCATCACTGGGACAATCCTCATCATTGGGACAATCCTCATTACTGGGACAATCCTCATCACTGGGACAATCCTCATCACTGGGACAATCCTCATCACTGGGACAATCCTCATCATTGGGACAATTCTCATCACTGGGAAAATCCTCATCATGTATCTCATTTACCAACAGGCGGATCCCGAGAGAAAACACGGCATTGAGGGGACAACATACAACAGCTAATACAAGTGCAGCAGATATTGCCCAGACCGTTCTCCCCTCTTTTGTTATCTCAATGGTTGGGGGGGACTCTACACTTTGTACTAAAATAAAAAAAGAGAGGTACGTTTATTTAAAAGGAACAAACTTCCTTCCAGCTCCAAGCATGTAGCCTGGCAGGCCAGCAAAGAGGGGGGACGAATGTGTGGAGCCATACCAGGCCACATGCCCTCAACATGAGGGGGGGGGGGGTACTGCAAAGCACTTCATACCCATGTTGATGAGGACAAGGACCCCTTCCTCATAACCCTGGCCTTAAGGTAAGGGGGGGTGCGGGGGTTGACTTATCAAAATCGCCAAACGCTGGAGGGAATTAGCAAATAAATGTAACCAATGTTACCAGTAGTGCTAATTCCCTCTAACCTTCTCTAGAATTGTTACATTGTATCTCTAGTCACGAAGACATTTGTATGTCTTATGCTCCTCAGCACCATCTAGTGTCCACAATGTGGTATTCTACTACTGCCCATAATAAAAGAGCATTTATGCAGAAGAGAAAATAGCCCTATAGACCAATGGCAGCTGGTGCTCAATTTTCAAACCCCCCTCCCCTGGCGCTCGCTTGATCGATCGTCGCTTCCCCTGATGCCGATCGATCAGCCGTCGCCCGTCAGCCCCTGCACTTAACCCAACCAGATGGCGGCTTCCCCCTGCGTCTTCTCCTGAGTCCTGGTGGCCGCTTCTCCTCCCGGCCAATCAGGAGTTAGGACTCGTGGCCAATCGGGACTCAGGACCTGCTTCCTGATTGGCCCGGGAAGATAAACGGGAAGACATTAGTGAATATTAATTTGCTATTGTCACAAAACTGGGTGAGTTCGGGGTGCAGTGCTCTGTGCCCCGAGCCCACCCTTTTTGAAGCCAATTAGAGCCTCTGGCTCCAATCATATGCTCCAAACAAAGAAAACCTTTGAAATACATGTGTCTGGCTCCCTGCAGGTAGATTAGGGGCCGGACGCATTGATTAGGGGGGCGGTGACCCTGCGCCCCGTATGGACGGGCCGACATTGCTATAGACAAGGGCTTTTTTCCAGCAGGAACGTGTCGGAACGCAGTACCGGCACCTCCAGCACCGCAAGTATGCAACAGCAAGGGGTGATGGGGTGTGCTGGAGGGTCTATTGATGCTGGCTGTGGTGGGATCTATTGTCACTAGGGGGGCTCTATTGTTGTGGGGGAGGGTGTCTATTGTTGCTGGTGGGGGGATCTATTGTTGCAGAGGTGGTCTTATGTTGCTGGGGGGGTCAATTGGTGCCAGGAGAGATCTACTGTTAAGGGAGGGGTCTACTGACACTGGCTGCTGGGAGATCTGTTGTTGCTGGTGGGGGTGTATTAGTAGTGCAGGAGTGGGTCTGCTGTTGCCGGGGTGGTATATTGTTGCAGGAGATCTATTGTTGCAGGAGTGATCTATTGTTGATAGGGGCTTTTTTGTTGTGGGGGGGTCTATTGTTGCTGTGATGCAGCTAATGTTGAGGGAGGGGTCTACTGAGGCTGGCTGCTGTGAGATCTATTGTTGCCGGTGGGGGTCTATTATTGCTGGGGTGGATCGATTGTTGCTGGGGGGTTATTGTTACTGGGGAGATCTATGTTTGCTGGGCGCTCGGATGTTGCTGGCTGGCGGGGGATTTTTTTTTTTGCACTTTTCTTGTTATCATTAACAAATTCCATACTACTTAACACCACACATTATACTTAGTTCTATGTTCTATAAAAAGGGCGAGGGTCAGTGCTCGGAGGTGGGTAGGGGGCGGAGCAAAGATTTGACTTGGAAGGGGGGGGAGTACCTGCACCTATTCTCTAAGAAATGCTCTAAAGAACAGTGGCGGCTCATACATTACGGGCGCTGTCCCTCCCCCCCTTATGCATGCGCCTGACCCCTAATCTTCATGCAGGGCACTGAACCATGGATTCCAATCGGGAGACCGATTTCCGATTGGCCAAAAGGAGAAGTGGTCCAATTGGCCTGGGAGGAGGAGGGAGGAGGAGGAGGGAGGAGACGTACGGCGGGAGCGGCCGTCATGCCTAAGAAGAGGAGACCCAGGGGAAGCCGTCGCCCCGAGGGAATCGTTGCCCGATGGATCCCCAAACTGATCCCACAAAGTTGGGGGCATGAAATTGTCCAAAATGTCTTGGTATGCTGACGTCTTAAGAGTTCCCTTCACTGGAACTAAGGCGTCAAGCCCAACCCTTGAAGTACACCCCCCACACCATAATCCCTCCTCCACCAAATGATTGGGACCAGTGCACAAAGCAAGGTCCATATAGACATGGATGAGCGAGTTTGGGGTGTAGAAGAACTGGAAGCCAATCATCTCAGCTGAATGCAAATACGCTACCTTACGTTGGTGGACAGTGATCAAGAACTCTCTTACATTTGGTGATTAATGAAGAAATACCATTGCGTGTAAAGGCAAGACGTCCCAATACTTTTGGTAATATAGTGTATGTACGTTTTACCAATGTTGCAAAACTGGGCTTAGATGTTAAGATTCGTTCTTTTACCTTCATCATTAAGTAATTAAAAAGATACTTTAAAATAATAATAATAAGAAGAAGTTCCGCTTTAAGGCCTCCTCCCTGCACTCCTGTTTGGAATTGGAGCTTTTGGGGAGGAGGGGGGGAGCGCATACCTGATTTTGACAGGTACCCGCTCCCATTTCCGTTATGGTCGCCTTTGGTGTTCGGAAGCAGAAGTTCTCCTTGATAGGTCCCAGAAGGGGGGGCAGGTACCTGATTTTGACAGGTACCCGCTCCCACTTCCGTTATGGTCGCCTTTGGTGATCGGAAGCAGAAGTTCTCCTTGATAGGTCCCAGAAGGGGGGGAGAGCAGGTACCTGATTTTGACAGGTACCCGCTCCCACTTCCATTCTGGTCGCCTTAGGTGTTCGGAAGCAGAAGTTCTCCTTGATAGGTCCCAGAAGGGGGGGTAGGTACATGATTTTGACAGGTACCTGCTCTCACTTCCGTTCTGGTCGCCTTAGGTGATCGGAAGCAGAAGTTCTCCTTGAAAGGTCCCAGAAGGGGAGGGGAGGGGAGAGCAGGTACCTGATTTTGACAGGTACCCACTCCCACTTCCATTCTGGTCGCCTAAGGTGTTCGGAAGCAGAAGTTCTCCTTGATAGGTCCCAGAAAACTTCGGGACCATTCACAGAAGAGTAGCACCCTTTATTAAAAATCAGCAGCTATCGTTTTTGTAGACTGGAGCTTTTTTTTGGTTTTGTTTTGTTTTTTTTTTCTTTTGTTTTTTTGTGAAGTAATGGAAAAATTTCAGAATCTATCCTGGAATATGGCTTTAAAAAAAAAAAAAAATCTCGTCATTGCTATGAGCTGCAGATATAGTTTGTAGAAAGGTGAAATTCCCACCGTCACTTGTTTTTTTGGCCTTGAGTTGTTTGGAAAACACTCCCAAGTTGCCACCTTCATCTTCATGGAATTAATTCTTTACCTGTTTAACATTCCAGCCAGAAAGGCAATTTTCGAAAAAACATTGATCTCACGTCAATGGCCAACCCTATCAATGGAGAACCCGTGAACCCGTCCTCTGATCTGCTGATGCCTAGCTGACACTTCTTGCTGGTGGCAAAGACAACCGAAAAAAAACAAAAAACTCTACTTTCAAAACAATGTCATATTCCGCCCCATGCGATGAGCGAAGATAAAAAAAAGAAAAGAAAAAAGAAAAAAGTGACACCGTGTATCAGAAAAACAAAAAACATAAACAGTAGATTCTTGGTTGTGGGCCTTTGAAGGGCTGCAGATGAAACGAGTAGATTATACCGGGTCACAGGTCTTTTTGAGCCTTGGGCTCTTCACATTCTTGAGTTACGTGTCAATTTTTAACCATGAAGATGCCTCCAAGACAGAAAGTGGTTAATAACAAAGACGGGGGGGGGGGGGGGGGTAGCATTAGTGTTCCTTCGAACATTCGCAACTTGAGGAGCGTTACCATGGAAACCCCCTCACACCTGAGTGAAGCAGGTGGCAAGAATGGCGGTGACAGACGCCCTCGGGGAACGAAGGAAGGTGAGGAAAAAGGAAGTGTGAACTATTCCCTGAAAATGAAAAATAATTGTGAACAAAGTCTATATGGAAGGATAGAACCCTTCAGGACACATCGCTACTGACAAAAAGAAAGAAAAAAAGGACGCTCGCCTTACTGGCATCTAGGTTTATGTTCAGTTACATTGTTATTCTATTTTATTATTTTAGTTATTATTTTTTGTATTATTTTATTTTATTATTTTATTTATTATTACATTTTTTATTTTATTATTTTATTTTATTGAACATGCATTGCATGCTTCCCATACAGGTTCTCAGGTTGTGGTCCCCATGTTGGAAAGGTCTCTGATGATGACCCCCAAAAAGAAGGCATGTTGGGAATAAGGTCAACAACCTTCTTCTGGTTTTGGAACGGAATGTCCAACAAGTTCATATGGGATGATGGTCTGGCGTCCACAGACTTTTGTCCATATAGCATAGCTATCCATATAGCCTCCATGTTGGGAAGGTCTGTGGCGATGACTGAGAGAAGAAGGTGTGTTGGGAATAAGGTCAACAGCCTCCTTCTGGAATGGGATGTCCAACTAGCCCATATGGGGGTGATGGTCAGGTGTCCACAACCTTTTGGCCATATAGCATAGCTAACTGTAGGGTCCCCATGTTAGGAAGGTCTGGAAGATCTCTGGAAATGACTCAGAGAAGAAGAAGATATGTTGGGAATAAGGCCAACAGCCTCCTGCTGGCTCTGGAATGGGATGGCCAACAAACTCATATCAGTATAGTGTAGCTATCTGTAGGGCCCCCATGTTGGGCAGGACTCTGGTGATGATCCCAAGAAGAAGGCATGTTGGGAATAAGGCCAACAACCTCCTTCTGGTTCTGGAATAATATGGACAACAAGTCCATATGTGGTTGATGGACTGGTGTGCATATAGCTTAGCTATACATATGGCCTCCATCCTCCATGTTGGAAAGGTCTCTGACGATGACTTCAGAAAAGAAGGCATGTTGGGAATAAGGCCAACAACCTCCTTCTGGTTCTAGAATGGGATGTGCAAAAAGCTCATATGGGACTGGTGGTCAAGTGTCTACAACCTTTTGGTCGTATAGCATAACTATCTGTATGGTCCCAATGTTGGGAAGGTCTCTGGTGATGACCCCAAGAAGAAGGCATGTTTGAAATTAGGCCAACACCCTCCTTCTGGTTCTGGAATGGGATGTCCAACGAGGTTATATGGAGGTGCCGGTCAGGTGTCCACAACCTTTTGGTCATGTAGCATAACTATCTGTAGTGTCCCAATGTTGGGAAGGTCTCTGGCGATGACCCAAAGAAGAATTCATGTTGGGAATAAGGCCAGCATCCTCCTTGTGGTTTTAGAATGAAATGTCCAACAAGCCTATATGTGGGTGATGGTCAGGTGTCCACAACCTTTTGGCTGTATAGCTTAGCTATACATATGGCCTCCATGTTGGGAAGATCTCTGGCAATGACTTAGAGAAGTTTGCTTGTTGGAATGGGATGTGCAACAAGCCCATATGGGCGTGGTGGTCAGGTCTATGCAACCTTTTGGCTGTATATATGCACTAGACACTTTTATAAACACTTGCTGCTACAAAGACTCTTGGAAATACACAGTTTATGTACAGTTACATAGTTCCCAGATGTGTATAGGTTTGTAATTTTATTTTTATTTTTTGGTTCTTCGCTATGTTTTATTCTTTGTATATTTATAATAATGTTTAATTATGTTTAATCATGTTTAATTGACTTGACTATAGCATACTGTAGCTATCTGTAGGGCCCCTATGTTGAGGAGGTCTCTGGTGATGACCCGTACAAGAAGACATGTTGGGAATAAGGTCAACAGCCTCCTTCTGGTTCTGGCATGGGATATCCAACAAGCTCATATATGTGTGATGGTCAGGTGTCCATAACCTTTTGGCCATATAGCATAGCTATCTGTAGGGTCCCCATGTTGGAAAGCTCTCTGACGATGACCCGAAGATGAAGGCATGTTGGGAATAAGGCCAACAGTCTCCTTCTGGTTCTGGAATGGGGTATTCAACAAGCTCATATGGGGGTGATGGTCAGGTGTCTACAACCATTTGGCCGTATATCATAGCTATTTGTAGGGTCCCCATGTTGGGAAGGTCTTTGGAGTTGACCCCCAAGAAGAAGGCATGTTTTGTATCGGGTCAACAGCCTTTTTCTGGTTCTGGAATGGGATGTCCAACAAGCCCATATGGGGGGTGATGGTCAGGTGTCTACAACCATTTGGCCATATATCATAGCTATCTGTAGGGTCCCCATGTTGGGAAGGTCTTTGGAGTTGACCCCAAGAAGAAGGCATGTTTGGTATCGGGTCAACAGCCTTCTTCTGGTTCTGGAATGGGATGTTCAACAAGCTCATATGGGGGGTGATGGTCAGGTGTCTACAACCATTTGGCCGTATATCATAGCTATCTGTAGGGTCCCCATGTTGGTTAGGTCTTTGGAGTTGACCCCAAGAAGAAGGCATGTTTGGTATTGGGTCAACAGCCTCCTTCTGGTTCTGGAATGGGATGTCCAACAAGCCCATATGGGGGGTGATGGTCAGGTGTCTACAACCATTTGGCCATATATCATAGCTATCTGTAGGGTCCACATGTTGGGAAGGTCTTTGGAGTTGACCCCAAGAAGAAGGCATGTTTGGTATCGGGTCAACAGCCTTCTTCTGGTTCTGGAATGGGATGTTCAACAAGCTCATATGGGGGTGATGGTCAGGTGTCTACAACCTTTTGGCCGTATAGCATAGCTATCTGTAGGGTCCCCATGTTGTGAAGGTCTTTGGCGTTGACCCCAAGAAGAAGGCATGTTTGGTATCGGGTCAACAGCCTTCTTCTGATCTGGAATGGGATGTCCAACAAGCTCATATGGGGGGTGATGGTCAAGTGTCTACAACCATATGGTCGTATATCATAGCTATCTGTAGGGTCCCCATGTTGGGAAGGTCTTTGGAGTTGACCCCAAGAAGAAGACATGTTTGGTATCAGGTCAACAGCCTTCTTCTGGTTCTGGAATGGGATGTCCAACAAGCTCATATGGGGGGCGATGGTCAGGTGTCCACCAAGTCACCCCCACACAGGATGTGTGCAAATTGGTTCACCCAATCCTTCCTAGGAAAATAATTGAGCGTTTTACGACTTCGTTAGAAATAAAAATATTTCCTGATTTAGCCGGGAGTTAGCAGCTTAGTCGTACGGTTCCAGCTTCTGCTTTATTCCGATGCGGTTTGATGTGTAATATCTTTTACCGTTTGCACTGGCTGTAATTTACGGCAGTCACATTAGGAATATGTAAATCGGAGTGTAAGTCGTAGTTACATTTTACGTTATGCAGACTATACAAAAATCCGCCAGCGACGGCAAAATATATATTTCGGCTTTTTCTCTCTCTCTCTCTCTCTTTTTTTTAATGTTTCTTCTTCTTCGACTTCTGCTGCTAGAAGTTGTGTTTTGAAATGCACAATGTCAGCTTTCTAGAACTCCGTGCCTGCCCGGCGAGCGTCGCCCCGGTTGTTGTTTTTTTTTTTGTTTTTTTTTTCGAGTGGAGCAGTTTGTGAAGTTGCTGGCAGCGGCGGCGGAGGAAATTGAATCTTTGTCTGTTGTTTCCATGTTTGTGTTTTCTGCCGTGGAGCTGTAAGAAGCTTTGTGAGAACATGAGCTGATTGTGTGCAATTTAATCCAGGAGCTCCCAGATGGACTTAACCACTTCGCCATCGCGCCCGAAGCCTCGGCCTGTAAATGTGCCATTGTTTCGCCGCGACTTCCCCCAGAGTTCCTTCGACTTGTAAAGGTGTGAAACATGCTGGGGTGGGGGTGGGGGGAGGTAGGACTAGCCGGCTATGGGAACTAAAGTGCTTCCACTTTAATAAAAAAAAGCAAACTTTATAAACAACAATAAGCGCAGCGCCGCAGCGGGCTGGGTCTGAAAAAAGTAGCGACCTCTAAAACCGCAAATCCCTTAACGGAATCACAGGTGAAATAATGGCGTGTGTATATACGCTAACCAATAAAATCTGCTCCCCCCTGAGGGGGTTCTTTGTGCGCTTGTATTACTTTCCCTGCAAGATCGCCTTGCCTATTGATCATGGAGATAAAATGCCTGTAGGGTCTGTTCGACCTTGAGAGGAGCTCACAGTGGCTGGTAAAGTACCTAAGCATTTAGCAACAGCATTGGGGGGAAGAGCGAAAAATTAGAGTTTCGGCTTCACCGGAAATTTTGGCAAGAAATTGGAAATTTTGGAAACGTTCCTTAATTTTAAGCAAAACCCATTGAAGTGAACGGGGGGAAGGCGAAATGAAGGTGGTTTCTTTGGCGGTTTTCAAGGTTGCGATGGACTTCAAATGTCTCCTGAGAGTCACAGGAGCTCCTTTCACCGATCCTGGATCTGATCTTCTGCCAAAAATTGAATGTGGTGTTAGATAATGTAACAAAGACCGTGTATTGTTACGATTGCCCATTTAATGCCCACTGCTTGCTCACATATTACAACGATAGCCCTTTTTTTTTTTTTTTTTTGCTGTGAATTGTAGCAATTATCCATTTGTTGCCCGCATATTGTCGCAATTGAGCATTTGTCGCTTGTATATTGTAATAATAGTCCATGCATTGCCCATGTGTTGTAATGGCTGCCCGTTTAGTGCCCCAAAACAACTGCCTGCTTGTTTTGGGGCACTAAACGGGCAGCCATTACAACATATACAAGAAACGATTGCTTGTTTCTTGTTTGTGTATTGTAATGATCTTCTGGTTGTTGCCTGAATATTGTCATGATTAGTTACTTGGTGCCCATTTATTGTCACAATTGCCCGTTTTTTGCATGCATATTGCAATGAATGGCCATTGAATGTCTGTGTATTGTCCATGTATTGTAACGGTTGTCCATTTGTTGCCCATTTATTGTAACATCTGCCCATTTGTTCCCTACATACCGTACTAACTGCCTGTTAGTTGCCTGCTTGTTTTAATGATTGCCCATTTGTTGCCTGCCTATTGTATTGATTATAATATATATTGTAATAATAGTCCATGCATTGCCCATGTGTTGTAATGGCTGCCCGTTTAGTGCCCCAAAACAACTGCCTGGTTGTTGTCCGCTTACTGTCACAATTGCCTTTTTGTTGCACCGTTGTAGCGATTGCTTCATTTCTGGTTTTGGTATTGAAACGATTGCCTGTTTGTTGCCTGCATATTGTCACGGCTACCTATTTGATGCCCATATATCGTAATGACTGCCCACTTGTTGCCCATTGCTTGTTTGTTGCTCACATATTGCAAAGATTGCCTGTTTGCTGCTGTGAATTATAGCAATCGTCCGTTTGTTGTCCGCATATTGTCTCAGTTGCTTGAATTTTGTAATGATAGTCCATTTATTGCCCATGTATTGTAATTGCTTGTTTGTTTGTTTTTTGCGTATTGAAATAATTGCCCGTTTGTTGCTTGGATATTGTCATGGCTAGCTATTTGATGCCCAAATATCATAATGACTGCCCACTAATTGCCTGCCTTTTGTATCAACTGTCCATTTGTTGCCTGCATATTGTCATGAATAGCTAATTCTCACCCATATATTCTAATGATTGCCTGTTCGTTGCTTGCACATTGTAATGATTACTTGTTTGCTGCCCACCTATTGTAATGATTGTTTGCTGTTGATGTGCCTTTTAGCAAGTATCCATTTGTCGTCCACATACTGTCATGATTGCCCACTTGCATATTGTAATGGTAGTCCATTGATTGCCCATATATTGTATTAACTGCCCATTTGTTGCCCA
Source organism: Lithobates clamitans (assembly GCA_037952925.1). Lineage (NCBI taxonomy): Eukaryota > Metazoa > Chordata > Amphibia > Anura > Ranidae > Lithobates > Lithobates clamitans. The sequence continues at coordinate 39,799 of JBBGZY010002261.1, read as the reverse complement.
CATAACAAAATAATTGCCTGTTTGTTACACACATATTGTCACAATGGCCTGATTTGTTGCATAATTGTTATTATTGTTTGTTTTCCATGTATTGTCCTGATTGACCTTTGGTGCTTGTATATAGCAGTGATAGCCCATTGATTGCCCATATATTGTATTAACTGCCCATTTGTTGCCCACATAACAAAATAATTGCCTGTTTGTTACACACATATTATCACAATGGCCTGATTGTTGCATAATTGTTATTATTGTTTGTTTTCCATGTATTGTCCTGATTGACCTTTGTTGCTTGTATATAGCAGTGATAGCCCCTTTATTACCCATATACTGTAATGACTGCCTGTTTGTTGCTGATACCATAATATCAAAACAATTGCCTAGTTGTTGCACAATTGTAACAATTGCTTATTAGTCATCCATTTATTATCATGATTGCCCTTTGATTTACTTGTATGTTGTAAAGATAGTCTATTTATTGCCCATGTATTGTAATGACTGCCCATTTGTTGCCCACATATCAAAACAATTGCCTGTTTGTGGCCCGCATTTTGTCACAATCGCCTGGTTGTTTCACAATTGTAACAATTGCTTATTTGTTGTCCATTTATCATCATGATGGCCCAATGAATGCCTGTATATAGTAATGATAGTCTATTTATTGCCCATGTATTGTAATGACTGCCCATCTGTTGCTCGCGTATCAAAACAACTGCCTGATTGCTGCCCGCATATTACCTGTTTGTTGCACAATTGTAACGATTGCTTGTTTCTTGTTTGTGTATTGTAATGATCTTCTGGTTGTTGCCTGAATATTGTCATGATAAGTTATTTGGTGCCCATATATTGTCACAATTGCCCGTTTTTTGCATGCATATTGCAATGAATGGCCATTGAATGTCTGTGTATTGTCCATGTATTGTAACGGTTGTCCATTTGTTGCCCATTTATTGTACCATCTGCCCATTTGTTGCCTACATACCGTACTAACTGCCTGTTAGTTGTCTGCTTGTTTTAATGATTGCCCATTTGTTGCCTGCCCATTGTAATGATTATAATGCTGTCATTTCCCCCCCATATTTTGCTGCAGCTGGGGGGGGGGGGGGGTCACATGCCTTGCAAAGCAACATGGGAAGGGTTTTCTCACAGGTGGATATTTTTTTATAACCAAATATTGCCTAACCAGCACCACATGGTGAAACTGGATGCTAATCTTGATGAAATTTAGACAAAGGTGAAATCAATGGAATGCAATCTAATCATAATCCTAAGGGAAAGAGATTGCAATGCATCCAAGTATTGCTAAACGTTTCTAGTTTCGTGTTATAGGATCTAATGTCCTCCATGTGGTAAACCTGCCATACTCTACTGGGTAACGATAGTCTGGTTTTGGTGGGAATATTTTGATACAGCTAATAGCAGTGGCCGCCGCTCATGCAGGGCGCAGGGGTGCCGCCACCCTAATCCATGCGCCCAGCGCCTAATCTACATGCGACGTGCCGGATTCCAATGTTTTTTTTGGGTATTTTTTAGCACATGATTAGAGCCAGAGGCTTCAAAAAAGGGTGGGCTTGGAGGGGGGGGTCGCAGAGCATTGTGCCTGGAGACCACCCAGTTGTGTGACATTAGCAAATTAATATTCGCTAATGTCTTCCTGTTTCTCCACCCGGCCAATCAGGAAGCAGGTCCTGAGACGCTTCCAGCAATCAGGAAGCAGGTCCTGAGATGCGATTGGCCGGGAGTCCTAAGACCCAATTGGCCGCGAGTCCTAACTCCTGGTTGGCCGGGAGGAGAAGCAACCGCCGGGACTCGGGAGGAGACGCAAGAGGGGAAGCCACTGAAGCCGCGGCCTGGATGGGGCAAGTATGGGGCTGGCGAGTAATTGAGCGCCGAAAGGGAATCAGAGATTGATTGAGCACCGGGGGTGGGTTATGTGGTTGGTTGGCTGGCAGGCTGGCTGGGGGGGCGTGAGCCGCCCCATAACCCCACCCCCCCAAGAAAGTTGAGCACCAGCCGCCACTGGCTAAGATGTACTGTCAGGGCTGGGCTCAGCCCTTTCTTCTTCGAGCTGGCCACTCAGCTGTCAGCTAATTGCCAGCTCCTATCTCTCCACAGTTACTCAGCTGTTGATGATATCCTGCTCGTCAGTCCTGCCTACTTAAGCCGTCCAGTCCAGAGGATCTCTGCCTTCTCCTTGGTCAACATCACAGAGACATTCGCCTGCGTTCCTGTTTAAAGGCTTGCTTTGCTGACTTCCCTTCTGGCTCCAGATCCCGCTTCTTGTTTCACTACGTTGATCCCAAACTTCTGGCTTGGCTGACTATCCGTTCCGGTTACTGAACTTTGGCTATGTTTTGACTACGGTTGCTCTTTTTACTTTTATTATTAAACAAGTGTGATTTAACTGTACCCCTGTCTCGGTCTGATTTCATGGTTTCCGACATGTACTTAGTTGCTGAGCAAACCTTTTAGATTTGCTTGCCTCTGATATCCATCGCATCATGGCGTTTGGTGGACTACTGGGGGGGGAGGGGGGGTGCTGTAAATCCTCAGATAGATGATCAAAGCAAACAGCAGACAGTGGCAGAGTCATTAGGCAAACCATTCCTAAAACGTTAAGGTTCCAGTCAGGTAGACAGAGCTATGACTGACCATAGCAGAGTTAACAGGAAGATGATTATTACAATCCGAGTATAATACCAGTCCAAACAATTCACATGGTATTCCAGGGCATGAACATGGGCTGGCTGAACAGGCACTGACTAAATGTCCAGCAGACTATTTAAACTTTCTTGATTAGGGCAGGTGTGCACTGCAGTGCTGAGATATAACCAGCAGGTGGCGAAGGCTGGAGACTGCTTGTTACTTGTCACTAATCTTTCTCTTTCCTCTTTATTAAAGAATTTCCCACCATATCGAGCCATCTAATTTACACTTCTTTCTATAGCTCTCTTATTTTATTGTTCCTACTGCAATATCCTGTGATGTATAAAAAAATCCTGCGGTAAGACAGTAGATTTTATTCTGCTTATTGTCTAGCATCATGTGATCATGTCAATGTCCTTGACTCCTAATTGGAGCGTCTAGTATTGTGTGTGATTCTTATGTTAACCACAGCTTGTCCCTTCTTCAGTGATGGCCTTTGTAGGGCGTGTAAAGTATTGTTACATCGTTGAACATCATTTACTTTCATCTTTTCAAAAAAAAAAAAAAGCAAAGCATACAGGTGTAATGAGCATGTCTATAATATCTAAAACACAAGACGACGCAAGGCAAGGTCACGTTTTATATTACTAAGCACCGTCCCCACGCACCTATTTTAATAGCAGATGATGCGGACTTTGTTTTTGCTGCTTTACAGAATAACTTCCTGGTTCCTTCCTGTGTCTGTGAAATATGACAATAAATTATGTGAGCAGCTTGATTTTTTTTTTTTTGGACTGCTTTTGTAAAATAAAGGACAGGTCCCCAGACAAGCTTTGTTACAAGGGTTTGAAAAGTAAAATAAGTTATTTGATCCCCAAGCAAAACATGACTTAGTAGTTGGTGGAGAAACCCTTGTTGGCGATCACAGAGGTCAGACGTTTCTTGTAGGTGGTGACCAGGTTTGCAGACATCTCAGGAGGGATTTTGGTCCACTCTTCTCTACAGATCTTCTCCAAATCCTTTAAGGTTTCTTGGCTGTCGCTTGGCCACTCGAAGTTTCAGCTCCCTCCATAAATTTTCTATAGGCTTAAGGTCTGGAGACTGGCTAGGCCACTCCATGACCTTAATGTGCTTCTTCTTAATGTGCTTCTTCTTGAGCCACTTCCACCCCTACCAACGAAAATTCTGGCCCCCACAGACTGGCTACAGGAGGTGCTCATGTGGTACACAGATTGGTCCTGTCAATGTAAGAAGGTTCTCCTAACGACAACTCGTTATGTGTATAAAAGACACCTGTCCACAGAATCTCTTTCTTCCATTCAAACCTCACCATCATGGGCGAGACCAAAGAGCTGTCAGAGGACGTCAGGGACAAGATGGTAGACCTGCACAAGACTGGAATGGGCTACAAGACCATCAGCAAGAAGCTTGGTGAGGAGACAACTGTTGGAGCGATTATTTGCAAAATAACCATCAATCGTCCTCGGTCTGGGGCTCCATGCAAGGTTTAGCCTCATGGGGTAAGGATGATCATGAGAAAAGTGAGAAAAGTGAGGGATCAGTCCAGAACTACACGGTAGGAGCTTGTGAATAATCCCAAGGCAGTATAGAGACTTAGCCCTTAGAGCTCTGCCAGCTAACAAATTAACCTGGCTCCTCTGCCTATAGAGAAGCCCAACTAAATTTCCCTACACTATACACAGAGGGTGCTAAGCTCCTCTATGAAGAATTACAGATGGAGGATATTACAGCTCCTGAACCAAAGGACCTTGATGAAAGCAGACTAGTGCATATCCAGGACAGACCTGGAACAAGTGTCTTTGGTCCGGGATCTAAAGAAACAGCACTTGTGTGGAGATCAGGGACCCATGAAGACAAGTATTCACCAGAGTGTTGTGCTGAAGTACCATGTTGGGTGCAAACAAAAGAGAATCAAGGTTGTGTTTGGGATCACTGCAGGTAAGTAGACATAGTCCATGTTACAGGTGGGGCAGAAGGTTCTCCTCAAGTCGTAGCCACCCCAAGAAGTGGATGTGGAGTTGACTACAAAACTCATGAAATAGAAGCAAAGTCAGGTAATGATCAGGGATTAGGACAAACAGGAGACAAATCTAGTAATAAACTAGAATAGGTGACAGGAAACTGATTTAGGTACCCTAATAGGCCAGGAACCAAAGGCCAATGGGGGTCACATCAGGAATCATGGAAGGTCAAGAGGGTGAAGTGCAAAAGCAGGAAGAGACAGGAGCTGGTAGTTCGGGTCAGTACAGACTAACACGCAGTTATATCAAGCCCAGTCAATGCCCCAGCACCAACTGGTAGAGGGGAAGCCCCGAAGTAGCCTCTAGCACAGAGACAATACCACATAGGTGTGGAAAGCATAGAGACAAAGACGAGAGCTAGATACATACAAGTAAACAGATCTAAGCTAAGAGAAGGAGGAAATACAGACTGACCGAACAGCTAAGGGTTAAGGCAAAAAAGAAGGATCAGATCCTGCCAGACTTACAAGATTCTGCCCAGATTCATGAAATGGGGAACCTTTCCAGAAGCCGTAACTCTTACTTTGCTTACTCCTACAGCATCGGCACAGAGCAACCACAAATCAACAAACATTTTTGTAACCCGCTCAGCAAGATGTCCCTCTGAAGAGAACCGCTCTGATGATTTTCACTGCAAAAACATTGTATGATATAAATATAAATGCTACATGGCTGAAAGTATGAGCACCCCCCACCCAATGATGGAGTTCAGGAGTTCCCAGTGTAGGGCCCTGGTAATCCTCCATCATACAAAGACATTGTAGATAATTGTGGTCTTCCAACCCCTTGTGGTAAGAGTTTGGTGAAGACCCCTTTCTGTTCCAGCATGACTGTGTACAAAGCCAGACCTATAAAAAGACATGGGATGACCAGTTTGACGTGAAGCCTTGGAGAAGAATTGGAATGCCAATGACAACCTACTTCTCATCCAACATCAATGCCTGAGCTCACTAATGGGCACAAATTCCCATAGACACCCTTCGAAATCTATAGTGGAAGGTTTTATAGCCACAAGGGGGCCAACTCCATATTAATGGTCATGAGGATGGGGCGGCAACTCCATATTAATTGCCATAGTTGGGGGTATGGCAAGCCCATTTTAATGGCCATGGTGTGGGTGTGTGTGTGTGTGTGGGGGGGGGGCTTTTTGGTAGATGTCATAATGATGACAATGGGTGCAACTCACACAGACACCTTCAACATTTTGTGGAGAGTCTTCCCAGAAGAGTAGAGGGTGGTATAACCACAAAAGGGGGGCTGTGATTTTGGAATGGGATGTCCACCAAGCTCATATGGGTGCAACGGGAGAAGAACCTGAATGTCCTGCAGAGGGTCCTGACCTCAACTCTACTGAACCCCTTTGGGGTGAATTGGAATGCCAATTGTGAGCCAGGTCTTCTCATTCAACATCAGTAGCTGACCTCACAAATGGGCACAAATCCCCACAGACACCCTCCAAAATTTTGTGGAACATCTTTTTAGAAGAGTGGAGGATGTTATAGCCACAAAGGGGCCAACTCCATAATAATGGTCATGGGGATGTAACTCCATATTAATTGCCATAGTTGGGGGCACGGCAACCCAATTTTAATGGCCATTGTGTGGGTATGTGTGTGTGTGTGTGTGTGTGTGTGTGGGGGGGGGGCACTTTTTGGTAGTGCCATAATAATGGCAATGGGGGGCAACTCCAAATGAAAAGCCATGGGTTTGGAATGGGATGTCATAGTGGTGTGATGATCAGGTGTCCATTCGGAAACACACAGAGCCATGTAATATATTTGATTTAATCTGTTCGGCGTTGTTTTTTTTTAGGTATAATACAGAGTATAGTTTGTCTATGTGGATGTTTATAACGAGTTGTTAAAGTTGAATAGAAAAGCACCTACTCTTCTGCCTTAGGTAGTCCGCCCCTGCATGTACCTGCATGATTGCTGCTCATTTCATGTCTGCGCTCCAAGAATAAAGGGAAATGCAGACAAAGACAGAAATAAAGGTCAGTGATCCATAATCTTACCAGAGGAACATTTTGCTCTGTGGTTGCATATTATACAATCCTCTATGAACACAGATCTCTGCTTACAAAACAGGCGGAAGGTCCTCTGTGTATCAGAATGGCGTGACACCAACTCCAATCGTCTTTTACTAGTCTGGAAGAGTTTTTTCTTTTACCATCATCCAGTTTCTTTACATTTCTTATCTATGTGAGGTGCATGACAATGCAAGGTCTGCTTGTTTGGGAACCCCCCCACCTCCAGAATAAGCACACTCAGTAAAAGCTATACAAAGTATAAAAGTAGTAAATTACTTACGATGTACTCACCTAGGTGAGGGTGACCTCACTGTGTCTTCTCATGGGATGCTGGGAGAGCTGAAGACCCCATAGCCATTGAGAATGTTCTCCTGCATTGTGCTAGAAATTCTTGGGATTTGGGATCCTTAGCTTTCCATTGATCTCATAGTGAGGCCCAGTAACATCAACGACACCTACAGTAAGTGGCTGAGAGCCAAGAAGTAAGGTAAGTATATTTTACATTTTTATTCAGCGGGTGAGGTCAAGGTCTGCTTTATGGGGTTCCCTGTGTGGCCCACTGTGTCTCAAATTGGTGGATTTGGTCATTCCAATTCATCTCAAAGGTGTTCGGTAGGGTTGAGGGCTCTGTGCAGGACACTTGAGTTCCTCTGCACCAGTAGGGTTGAGGTCTAAAGGTGTTCAATAGGGTTGAGGTCAGGGCTCTGTACAGCACACTTGAGTTCCTCCACACCAGTAGGGTTGAGGTCCAAAGGTGTTCAGTAGGTTTGAGGTCAGGGCTCTGTGCAGGACACTTGAGTTCGTCTGCACCGGTAGGGTTGAGGTCTAAAAATGTTCAGTAGGGTTGAGGTCAGGGCTCTGTGCAGGACACTTGAGTTCCTCTGCACAGGTAGGGTTGAGGTCTAAAGATGTTCAGTAGGGTTGAGGTCAGGGCTCTGTGCAAGACACTTGAGTTCCTCTGCACCAGTAGGGTTGAGGTCCAAAAGTGTTCAGTAGGGTTGGGGTCAGGGCTCTGTGCAGGACAATTGAGTTCCTCTGCACCGGTAGGGTTGAGGTCTAAAGATGTTCAGTAGGGTTGAGGTCAGGGCTCTGTGCAGGACACTTGAGTTCTTCTGCACCAGTAGGGTTGAGGTCCAAAGGTGTTCAGTAGGGTTGAGGTCAGGGCTCTGTGCAAGACACTTGAGTTCCTCCACACCAGTAGGGTTGAGGTCCAAAGGTGTTCAGAAGGATTGAGGTCAGGGCTCTGTCCAGGACACTTGAGCTCCTCTGTACCAGTAGGGTTGAGGTCCAAAGGTGTTCAGTAGGGTTGAGGTCAGGGCTCTGTGCAGGACATTCAAGTTCCTCCACACCAAACTGGTCAAACCATGTCTTTATGCAGCTGCCTATGTATACAGGGGCACAGCCATGCTGGAATAGAAAAGGTTCTTCATAACAAAGGTATTCTGTAGGGGAAAGGGCTGGTACTGATGTTGGGTGAGAAGACCTTATACCAACATTCTTCCAAAAGTAGGGTTGAGGTCAGGGCTCTGTGCAGGACTCTCCAGTTCCTCCACGCCAAACTGGTCAGACCATGTCTTTATGGAGCTGGCTTTGTACACAGGGGCACAGCCATGCTAGAACAGAAAAGGTTCTTCATACCAAAGGTGTTCTGTAGGGTTAAGGGCAGGTACTGATGTTGGGTGAGAAGATCGTATACCAAAGGTTTTCCAAAAGTAGGGTTGAGGTCAGGGCTCTGTGCAGAACTCTCCAGTTCCTCCACACCAAACCGGTCAAACCATGTCTTTATGGAGCTGGCTTTGTACACAGGGGCACAGCCATGCTGGAACAGAAAAGGTTCTCCATACCAACAGTGTTCCGTAGGGTTAAAGGCAGGTACTAAAGTTGGGTGAGAAGACCTTATACCAAAGGTCTTCCAAAAGTAGGGTTGAGGTCAGTTCTCTGTGCAGGACACTCCAGTTCCTCCACACTAAACTGGCCAAACCTTTATGAAGCTGGATTGGTGCACGGGAGATTAAATTGAAAAAAGCTGCAGATTAAAAAATTTTGAAAAGGACTTTTGAAATGATGTCAGCATGTTATTGCTGATATGAGATTTTTGTGATGGGTTTACATCTCCGTGATGACATTAACAGACAGAAGCAGGCAGATTCCTATGAGTTCCTAATTCCCGGCAGCCTCAGTTTGGATAAACAAAAAAAACAAAGCGAAGGCTTGAACAAAGGCGGCAGCGAATTGGTGTAGAGTCACACACCTGTCTATCAGTTTATCTGTCTGATTCTATTCCAGAGTAATCAGAGGAGGTGAGAGATGTTGGAAGACGAAGCAAGGATGACAGAGTGTGGGAGAGGTAGTCGGCAGTACCCGGCTTCCAATTCATTCCTCAGACTTTAATGTCCTTGATAGATTTCATCTCCTTAACGGCAGCCAGGAGCTGGCTTCCCTTGTTCTCCTCAGTCTCATCTTTCCCCGGGGCTCAAACCACATGGAATTTTTGGGGGGTTCTTGATGAGCGCGCATGGTGAAACGATCTCTTGACGAGTGAACAAAGGATGTCTGGCTGTCACGCATTGCAATTACTAACCAGGGTATGTCAGAAGGTAACTTGGCTCATGCAATATATTTGTATCATCACACATCTGTCAAGATCCTTGATGCAACCTAAGGCTCGATTTTACAAGCAAGACGGCCATAAACATGTTTTCCCGGGCAGCATATGACAAACTGGAGGTTAAGGCAGACGTAAACCCTAACTGAGTGACATTCTAGGCCTTGTGTATCATTAACATTTGTCACTTTCCTTGCTGATTTCCTGCAGCCACTTGCTGTCTACATGCACTTCAGCAACATTTGAACTGTATCTCTCAGGGTGGGTTTCCCGAAGGTGACCACAGTGAATCATGTGCGTTAAAATGGCCACTTGCAGTGCCCATAAGATGCCCATTCGACAGGGTGACAACGCAAGAGCACAATTGGGATAGCTAGACAGAATGTTGTCACCCTATAACAGGAAGTGCCTGAACAAGGACCTTCATGGCAGGATCACCAGAGATTATTTTAATGAAAGCTAAAAAAAAAAGTATGAAACAGACTGCTAAAGCTTATATAAGATTTAGTGATCGGGTTTATATCTACACTATATCTCCAAAAGTTTGTGAACATCTGATCATCACACCTATTTGAGTATATTGGACATCCCATTCCAAAACTATGGGTTTGCCCCCCTCCCTCCAATGGCTGTTAATATGCGCTTGGCCACCACTTACGGCTTTACCAGCCTCCACTCTTCTGGGAACACTTTCCACAAGATTTTGGAGGGTGAGGGCATCTGTGGGAATTTGTTCCCCTTTTGTCAGGTTGGATACTGATGTTGGTTGAGAAAACCTGGCTCACAACTGGTTTCCCAATTCATCCCAAAGGTGTTCAGCTAGGCTGAGGTCAGGGTTTTGTGCAGGCCACGTGAGCTGCACCTATCACACCAATATGAGCTTGTTGGGCATCCCATTCCAAAACCAAAGCCATTGTTATTGAGCTGCCCCCTTTGTGGTTTTACCATCCTCTCCACTCTCCTGTGAAGGCTTTCCACAAGATTTTGGAGAATGTCTGGGGGAATTCATGCCTATTTGTGAGGCCAGGTACTGATGTTGGATGAGAAGACCTGCCTTACATGTTGGGCCTTACATTGGGCACCAAGAAAAAAAAGTCCTGGCTTACATTCAGCATTTCATTTTATCCCAAAGGTGTTCAGTAGGGTTGAGGTTAGGGCTCTGTGTGGGACACTCGAGCTGGTCAAACCATTGCTGTTAATATAGAGTTGGCATCCTCTACAATTATACCCACCTCCACTTTTCTAGGAAGACTTTCCACAAGATTTTGGAATGTGTTCGTGGAAACTTTTTGGTGGTGGTTGTTTAGGCAAAGGAGCATGCGCAGGGTCAGGTGCTAATGTTGGAAGAGAACATCTGGCTCACCATCAGTGTTCCAATTAACCACAAATGTGTTCAGTAAGGTTGAGGTCAGGGCTCTGTGCAGGACACTCAAGTTCCTCCACATCAAACTGGTCAAACCATGTCTTTATGGAGCTGGCTTTGTACACAGGGGCACCATCATGCTGGAACAAAAAAGGGTCTTCACCAAACTGTTACCACAAGGTTGGAAGAGCACAATTGTCTACATTGTCTTTGTATGATGTAGTATTAACACTACCCATCATTGGAGACATTTGAACTCAATCATTGGGAGCGGAGGTCCTATTCTGAAAAGGCTTACTACTAAATTTTGAAATGTGTCTGGGGGAATTTGTGCCCATTCAGCCAAAACAGCATTGGGGAGATCAAGTTTGATGTCGGATGAGAAGATCTGGCTCATAACCCATTTTATTCCAAAAGAGTTAAGTAGGGTTGAGGTCAGGGCTCTGTGCAGGACACTCAAGTTTGTCCACACAAGTGGGGTTGACGTCTAAAAGTGTTCAGTAGGGTTGAGGTCAGGGCTCTGTACAGGACACTCATCTTCCTCCACACCAATAGTGTTGAGGTCCAAAGATGTTCAGCAGGTGTGAGGTCAGGGCTATGTACAAGACACTTGAGTTCCTCTACACCAATAGGGTTGAGGTCCAAAGGTGTACAGTAGGTTTGAGGTCAGGGCTATGTGCAGTACACATAAGTTCTTATACATCAGTAGTGTTGAGGTCCAAAGGTGTTCAGTAAGGCTGAGGTCAGGGCTCTGTGCAGGACACTCGGGTTCCTCCACACCAAACTGGTCAAACCATGTCTTTATGGAGCTGGCTTTGTACACAGATTGTCCACAATCATGGTGGAACACAAAAGGGTCTTCACCAAACTCTTACCACAAGGTTGGAAGAGCTCAATAGTCTACAATGACTATGTATGATGTAATATTACGAGGGCCCTTCACTGGGGACACCTGATCTCCATAATTTGTTGGGGGCTCCACAGACTTTTCACCCTGAGAGGGTGAAAAGTCTGTGGAGCCCCCAACAAATTATGGAGATGATGTCCAAGTGTTGGCCATATAGTTTACTTTCATGTCATTATATATCCATCAAAAACTTTGAGGTAACCTCAGATCCAGCTTGACTTTAGAGGCCAGGAACTCTTAACTACGTTCTCCTGGTCAGTATGGGGCACGCCTATCTGATGGTAATCGTGCCCCCATTATATTCAGACACAAGATATTTTTCCGGTATTTGGAGTTGCCAAGCAGCTTGTGGAAACAATTCGGTTGAGGTCCAAAGGTGTTCAGTAGGGTTGGGTTGGGGGTCTGTGCAGGGCACTCGAGTGTCCCCATGACCTCAAACCTACTAAACACACTTGGGATGAGAAGATCTAAATGCCCAAAAGAGTTCAGTAGGGTTGAGGATAGGTACCGATGTTGGGTAAGAAGACAGTATAACAAAGATCTTCCAAAAGTAGGGTTGAGGTCAGGGCTTTGTGCAGGGCACTGGATTACCTCCACACCAAACTGGTCACACCATGTCTTTATGGAGCTGGCTTTGTACACAGGGGGGGGGGGGCACAGTCATGCTGGAACAGAAAAGGGTCTTCACCAAACTATTACCACAAGGATGGAAAACCACAATTGTCTACAATTTCTTTGTATGATGGAGAATTAACAGTACCCTTCACTGGGAACACCTGAACTCCACCATTTGTTGGGTGCTCCACAGACTTTTCACCTTGAGAGACAGGGGTGACGATGTCCAAGTGTTGGCCGTACAGTTTACTTTCATGTTGTTATATATCCATCAAGAACTTTGATAAAACCTCAGATCCAGCATGAATTTAGAAGCCAGAAACTCATAATTACGTTCTCGTGGTGGGTCAGTATGGGGCACACCTATCTGACGGTAATTGTGGCCCCATTATACTCAGACACAAGGTATTTTTCCAGTATTTGGAGTTGCCAAGCAATTTGTGGAAAGGATTCAAGTTCTTTATACACAAATCAGCCCGGCATAGCTGTGCCATGAGGAATAATACAATACACAGGATGGTGAGACGTTAACCTAATCGTCAACCCGCAATTCCACGCTTTTCAGTAAGACTTCAATTCTTCGTCCATCTGCGGTGAAGTCGTAAGGGGTTAAACCCAACGTACGGCTGTGATTCCAGCTTTGTTCATTGCAAGAGACAGCTCCACTGTGTGTCCTTTATGACTTGTGATTCAGGGCGCTGCAAGGACTTATGCAAGGCCTTCTTCTTCTCCCCCCCCCCCCCTCCGGTGCTGCAGGGGTTACACGGCCTGTTCTCATTTCAGCTCCCTGACAGGCGCTGGGATTCAGTGCGGTTCTGGCCCCCAATTTGATTTCACATTGCATCTGCAGGCAGCTGGAAGCGATTAAACTCTGGAATTAAACGGCAGGATTTCGGCACAGGGCAGGACGCAGTGTGCAGCTTTTATTAAAACGAAAACACTCGTGGATTATTCTGGCTGCACGGGGCTAAAGGTCAGGTGTGTGACACCGTGTCCGCTCTGGGTGCCTAATTGGTGGGAATTACCTTGGAAGTCGCAAACAAAGCTTCGTGAGCAGCGAATTACACCCCCCCCCCCCCCCCATGCAAGCTCTAATAGCCTATCTAAGAGCCTACCCATGGAGATCGTTCCACAAACAACGATCGGTTCCTGACTTGACGTGGCAAATCCTGTCCTGCGTTGAGGGCTCAGCTACGAGCTGCAGCTAAGGTGGACCTTTCCATGACTTTGTCTCCATCAATAAAACACTGACAAAATAGACAACCAGAGCTTCATTTTTCAGAAAAGTTCCACCTTTTATTATTAAAAAGCTGTCCTTGAGCTACAGAGAGTGACTTTGGCTATGCTCAATGATGACATCAGTCTGCTGCAGGCAGGGAGAAGCATTTCCTCAGTCTCCCCTCCACTCAGTGATCATATTGCAAAATTGCAAGTCACAAGAAGCTCCACCCCTTATCACTAAAAAGTCATCCTCAGCCAGGCACATGGCACCTCATATTAGTGGATATGTGTGAGTGCGCTGCCCCCTTTTTATATATCACCACCTGTGTTCCTTATCAACTACCAATGATCAATATTACATGTGCATATATTTAAACTTTAGATCAATAAATCATATATATAACAAAAAAAGTCCTTCAGACATGTTGCAAAATCTTGTATCCTTTAAAGTGACTGGCGTGCTCCTATGTTACTTCAATATGTGACTGAGTGGGACCCTCCACCATTCAGATTGGCCACTCACCAGATGTTTCACTAGGGGTACGCCTTTGGTTCATTCAGGGATAACCATTCCACACAGGTACCACTTCTCACCAGTTTACAACTTGTGTTCTAATACTCCTCATAGGAAAGCATAGGAACAGAAGGCGATCATAGCGCAATATGTTTAAACCATTTATTTTAAAAGATATCAAAGGTTAAAATCACTCACATTTGAAGGTGCCCTTTTGCCGGCACGAAGCTTATCCAGCAGTTATGGACGAGTGTCTAATAGCATGGTTCGCCTGGTATTGTAAGCGGTCTCCACGCTTGGCTTGCACTCCAAGCCTCGTTTCCGTTTTCGTCCGGTCACGTGATGCGTGAAAATCTCCCAGCACCTCATATAGAAATATGGTGACATCCCCTGTCATCCCGTCATTCCCTGTCATCCCCTGTCATCCCGTCATCCCGTCATCCCCTGTCATCCCCTGTAATTCCCTGTCATCCCGTCATTCCCTGTCATCCCCTGTCATCCCCTCATCCCCTGTTATCCCCTGTCATTCCCTGTCATCCCCTGTCATTCCCTGTCATCCCCTGTCATCCCCTGTCATCCCGTCATCCCCTGTTATCCCCTGTCATTCCCTGTCATCCCCTGTCATTCCCTGTCATCCCGTCATCCCGTCATCCCCTGTTATCCCCTGTCATTCCCTGTCATCCCGTCATCCCGTCATCCCCTGTTATCCCCTGTCATTCCCTGTCATCCCGTCATCCCCTGTTATCCCCTGTCATTCCCTGTCATCCCGTCATCCCCTGTTATCCCCTGTCATTCCCTGTCATCCCCTGTCATTCCCTGTCATTCCCTGTCATCCCTTCATCCCCTGTCATTCCCTG